>JAGFBZ010000535.1:515819-548319 GCA_018398805.1 Hirundichthys speculiger
GTTTAGTAAAAGTAATATGATTTAACAGCATGGAGGGTGATGAGTGAAAACATCTCTCCATTAGACACAACTTAACCTACAGCCTGCATTCTCCAGTATTTGTTTCGGCTTGGGAAAGAGAATAAAAATGTCCCTCCAAACGTTCTGGACACCTCGAGTCACTGTTGCGGGTCCCCAGCAGCAATATTTCACCATGGAGTTATTATAGTATAATATTAACACTGGAGAAATGGCAAAATAAAATTGTCCTTAATGGAGGAGCAGCGAGAATGTCCAACCTAGCAACAGTAACTAGGAAGGGGGCGGCGCTTACCGAAAGGTCAATTGATGTGGTTTACTGTCATGGACAGAAGCTCTGCTCAGCTTGTTTTTCTGCCATCTTTATCTTCAGCAGCGGTCAAAACTCATATGGGCTAGATCTTCGGCCAGATCTGCTTAATCCGCTATTAAGGGATAGCTTGTAGCGGGAGGGACGTTCCCCCGCAAAAAATGCAATCTTCCACCTTGCTAAACCCGCTATCCCACCTGCGCTACCCGCTGCATTATGCGTAGGAGTGGTTAGGATGTTCCACCTGTTAAACCAATCAGTGCATCAGCAGCCATTGCGCTATGCGCAACCTGCTTTCCCAAACCGCTATGGGGCGTCTTACGATTTAAGACAATCTCTGCCAATTTCTCAGGGGTTCAACTGAGGCCAAGGCCGGCTTTTTATACAAGAGTTAATTCGAGAGGTGGAGCTGTTTGTACACGTCCACATGTGACCAGGTGGATGTGCATTGACGCCATTTGGACGCGATCTTGTACGCGCTGACATGCGGGTTGCGGGTGGTCTGACCACCCGCAACCCGCATGAAACTGCGTTTGTGGAAAAAGGCAAATGACACGCCCATTGCCAAACCTACAAAGTGTGGAAGGGAATTGGCATAATGTGTAGCGGCTATAGCGGGTGGAAGATTGCATTAGCGGTTAGCGGAGGTTCTTATAGGTGTAATTTGAGCGTAGCGGCTAGTGTTAATGGGAAAGGGGAAGTGTAGCATTGGGGCCTTACGAGTGCAAGTTGCATCTATTCGTGCCGCTTTTTATTTAAGTACTGGAGTTGAAGTAAAACCTTTTCCTTTGTTGAATTTATAGTCACTGGAGAAAAAGAAAATACTAACAAAATAATATGTGTGTGTGTTCACTGGATTTTAATGTCATAATTTTAAGGGTCATAGTTAGAGTCAGTCATAAATGATAATATATATTAGAAAAATGTCTCTTTCACTTAAAACTACTTACTGTTTGGTCAGTGAGGTGGCATGCTTGTTCAATTGTTCAGGGTTATGAGTTTAGTTATACAGTGATCCCTTATTTTTCACGATTAATGAGGACCCACCGTGATAATCAAAATCCGCGAACTAGAACCAGAGCCCCCTCGAGCCTAAATAATGTGTTTAAAATATGTTTTAAAAAAGTAGCGTATCACTGCAGCGAAACAAGACAAAGGCTCAACTGTGGTCTTTCTGTTACCTTCACAGCCTCTGGTCTCTGAACTGTAGTAAAGAAACTGCTGGTATTGTGCTATTTTTGGCTCGTAATTAGCGGATAACATGCTAACAATGGTTAACAGAGAATGTAAATCTATACACGTTGGGCTGCTGTTGATGCTCACTCTACTTTTCATCTAACCCCATTTTCTTCTGCCGTCCCACAACACACACACTACATTACCCATAAGGCCACACCATTACCCATAAGGCCACCTTCTGGCTCACAGCATTTCTTCACTGTGAGAAAACGCGCACAACATCCTGTGATGTTTCCGTTATTTCAATTTTTTTTAATTATATTATATATTTCTGAAAAATCCAGAAATAACTAAAACCGTGGAACTTAAAGCACGAATTGGCGCGGGATCACTGTATACACATTTATGATTTTATTCTGTGTGGTGTTTTCATTGTCGTGAGATTTGCAGTGAAATTGATTTTAAATAAAGCTTCAATCTGACTGATTTGACTTGTCAGTCACAAATTGTTTTACTGAAAAGCTTTGTGACATGTTTTAAGACAGAAAAATAACCTGATTAATTATTTTTTGTGTGTCCTGGGACGTTTTTCCCCAGTTGGACAGGTCCGAACAACTTCCCCAGGGAGACATCCAGAGCTCATCCTAACTGAAGCATCTCAAATGATGCAGTCACTTTTAATATATCTGCATTACATTTTAAAGGGTTGAAAAACACTAATGTTTTAAGACACAATCTGGTTAAGTTACCCTCATTAAACTAGCACAATTTCTAAAAAAAGAGAGCTTTTATTGTCTTCAAATTCCACCCCTCTTCCACCGCCAGTGACAAAGGCTTTAATAATCTGTAAATGACATAAATGACTCACAACTTTCACCAGCGTCAGACTTTGCATATGAAAATAGTTTTCTCAAGGTGGTTATGGAGGATGTTCACGTATAGGAGTTCAGCTCTGGTACGAGTCTCAGCAGCATCCAGCAGTCATCCGTGAGTCATTGCAGGTTTTAGCAACAGATCCATCTCTGTTCTAGGAAAAATGAAAAGATAAAAGTGAGCTTTGAGATGCAGATGGCTACACATCAAACTGCTAGAAGTTTTAAATCTTAAAGTCATTTCAAGTGTTCGTTCAGATTATTGTGAACATTAATTACAAGGGCTAATGAAGGTACAGGTTTTCATCAGTTCAAGCTTCCAAATAAAAGGCATTAATGAAATTTAATGAAATCAAAATAAGTGACGTGAAATTACGCAGAGGAGAGCTCTAATTATCGCTTAACCTTTTTGGTGTTTTTGCAGTAACGAACCACCAACATTCTTGTGCTCCAGCTACTCTGAGGTGAGGATAACACTTATTTTCTCATTCTAACCTTATTTTGTTGTTTCTAGTTGTTTTAAAAGCCCACTTTAAACTAATAACAATATATTTGTATCATTATTCAACCCCAGTTCTTTGTAATCTCGCTCTTTTCTCTAGTTTTGACCTTTTTTGGGACTTGGGTCAGTCAGTCATGTGGATTGCAGCGGCTTTAACGATGATGTCATCTAATTTCTTTTTTTTTTTTTTGCAGTCAAACCAAAAACGGATCGATACACGACTCTGCTGATTCTTCTCTTCTTTGGTAATAGCACGCTGCCAGTTGTAGTAATTAATTACTGGAATTATTCTACTGCATGACTCCAAACTGTAAGATCTAAACTTTGGCCACAAGAGAGGAAATTTGTTTTGTTTTCTACTGAGAGAACTCTGTTCTACGCACAAAAGATCAGTGCAAATGATTTGATAAGTTTTTAAAAAATATCTATGTCAACTGTTAGCCGACTGATCTCCACATCTTAGCAGTGAGGTGTTTTGTGTGTACTAATGTGGTTTATCGAGAAAATGACTAAGTAGTAATAAACAGGCTGTACTCAGGGAAAAAAATCATGGAGGAGAAACAAATGTATAGTTAACAGAGACTTAAGAGTGTATTTGTTTGACCATCTATTTCACTTAACTTAGTAGACAAGGGCGCCAATCAAGCACAGCGTGAAACTATGGCGTACTTGAAATCAAAGCCTGCCGTCTACAGAAAAAGTCCAAGCTAATCAATCGCCTTCGTTCACTCAAACTTTGACTGCGATTAATCTGCGATTCATACCAGTATGGCTACGCGGGTTACGGGGGGTAAGCAGGTTACACTGGCTACACGGGATACGTGGGGTTAGCGAGTTACACTGGCTACGAGCGGTTAGCGGGTTACACAGGCTACACCGGTTACGTGGAGTTAGAGGGTTACACTGGCTACCCGGGGTTAGCGGGTTACACTGGCTACGCGGGTTATGTGGGGGTAGCGGGTTATATTGGCTACGCGGGTAATGGGGAGTTAGCGGGTTACACTGGCTACACAGGTTACGTGGGGTTAGCGGGTTACACTGGCTACGAGGGGTTAGCGGTTTACACAGACTACACCGGTTACGTGGGGTTAGCGGGTTACACTGGCTACGAGGGGTTAGCGGTTTACACAGACTACACCGGTTACGTGGGGTAAGCGGGTTACACTGGCTATGCGGGTTATGTGGGGTTAGCGGGTTACATTGGCTATGCCGGTGATGGTTTTTTTTTTTTTTTTTTTTTTTTTTATATATATTTTATTTATATTTTTCATCATTAAACAAATAACATAACAGGGCTCAGATGCATAAACTATCACCAGTCAGTTACAAACAGATGCACAATACAGAGGAGAGGCAGAAGACAAAGTTGTTGAGACAGGAGTACAGTTAGCCTATTTTGGCCTTTTCAAGGTAGACGAGGAAAGGATTCCACAAACTGGTAAAAGTCTTTGTTGAGCCAATGCAGAGTTTTTCCATTTGTATTAATGATAACATGTTGGTGACCCACAACTGGAAGGAAGGAGGATTAGGAGACTTCCATTCTTTCAATATTAATCTCTTTGCGACGATCAATCCCAGTTCCAGTGGTTGTCGCATCGCAGCAGGGACAATCCTCGTTGTTTGTGTGCAGCCAAAGATGACCAGTCCAGGCTCAGGCTGGAGGGGGCTTTTATAAGCTTTAGAATACCAGTCAAATATTTTAGACCAGAAGTTTGTCAGTGAGGGGCAGAACCAAAAAGCATGAGACAACGTACCTTCTGAAACATTACACCTGTCACACACTGGGGAGACTGAGGGATAAATTCTGTGCAATCTGACTTTGGAATAATGCAAACGATGAACAATCTTAAATTGAATTAATTGGTGTCTGCTGTTTACAGAGCAAGAGCTGATGCCGGTGATGGGGGTTAACGGGTAACACTGGCTACGCGGGCTACATGGGGTTAGCGGGTTTCACTGGCTACACGGGTTACGTGGCATTTGCGGGCTACGTGGGGTTAGCGGGTTACACTGGCAACACGGGTTTAGCGGGTTACACTGGCTACGCGGGTAATGTGGGGTTAGCGGGTTACATTGGCTATGCAGGTGATGGGGGGTTAGCGGGTAACACTGGCTATGCGGGCTACATGGTGTTAGCAGGTTACACTGGCTATGCAGGTCACGTGGGGTTAGCGGGTTTCGTGTGGCTTGTGGGTTACACTGGCTCTGCGGGTTATGTGGGGTTAGCAGGTTACATTGGCTATGCAGGTGATGGGGGTTAGCGGGTAACACTGGCTACGCGGGTTACATGGTGTTAGCGGGTTACACTGGCTAGGCGGGTTATGTGTGGTTAGCGGGTTACACTGGCTACACGGGACTAGCTGGTTACACTGGCTACACTGGTTATGTGGGGTTAGCGGGTTACACTGGCTACGCAGGGTTAGCGGGTTACACTGGCTACGCGGGTTATGTGGGGTTAGCGGGTTACACTGGCTGTGTGGGCTACATGGGGTTAGCGGGTTACACTGGCTACGCGGGACTAGCTGGTTACACTGGCTACACCGGTTATGTGGGGTTAGCGGGTTACACTGGCTACGCGGGTTATGTGGGGTTAGCGGGTTACACTGGCTGTGTGGGCTACATGGGGTTAGCGGGTTACACTGGCTACATGGGTTACATGGCCTACGTGTGACTTCACATGGGTTTGCTCTGTTGGCAACTTATTGATGAGACTTTTCTAAAATTTATCTGGAAAAAATATTTGTTCCAGGCTCTAAATTGTGAGGATCTGTAGATTTTCTTTGCGTTGAGATTATGATTGAGGCAGTTTTTATTGTATCAGCTGAATCCAGAAGTCTACGTACACTGTATAAAGAGATGCATGACCTTTTCTGTTCCGCACTGTCTGATATTAAATCACAGAAAAAAAGTCACTTTTTAACTTTTTAAATTTTTGATTGACAATTGAAAATGAAAAAAAAACAAACAAATGATACACAGATAATTAAGGATTGATAATGTTACAGAACTTTAACATGGACATTTTTATTTTAAAGTTCTCCCAGGGGAGAACTGCCAAGTTGAACTCCTCATTAAATTTTTCTGCTGTTACCTCAGAAATTACCTGTTTTAATGTTCTGATTGATTGATTAGATAGTTAGGATTTTGTTGTTAGACTTTTTTTATTTTTCAGAAAAAAAAACAGAATGACATTAATGCCCTGGCAGTGGCAATAAGCTTTATTTTATTTTACATTTTTTAAGATGCGATTTACACTAAATATGTGTTACTGACAAGTGCTGATGTTAAAAGTGTTTGAACAACAAATGTTATGGCACTTTAGTTCATATGGCAGCAGAACATTTAAATAAAAGTGACCTTTACACCACTTTTGAATTCATTATTTGAGTTTCCGTATACAATGTGATTAATCGTGATTAATCAGGGAAATCATGCGATTAATCGCTATTAAACATTTTAACCATTGCCCAGCTCTACATGTAAGATCACAATACAAGGAAATGGTTAAACTGAGAGGATTATTTAGCTGAATTTTCTTTAGTGAGATTCATCTGAGCACACGTGTGTTCAGTAGGTTTATAGGTAAAACAAATTGCCCATCGGGGATAATAAAGCTACCAGTTATTTGTAGAAGATCTGTCATAAATGCAACCAAAGAAAACCTCTAATTTCTTCAAAGTTTCCGGACCGGCTCCTTTTCATGCATGAACGCAGTGAAGGTCGGAGAATATAACAGAAAAGAAACTTTTACATGCACAATTCTGTAATTTTGGGGACTTTTCCCCAACAGCTCACGTCAGTTCGTGAAACTTTACACGAGGAATAAAGCAAACAAAAGGTGACTTTTGTTACTTTGCTCATTTGGATATTTGAATGCAAAACTGCTGCAGACACAGCAGCGAGCTTTGACAGGACATTCCCGCCTGCGTGAGGGTGATTTACTCAGTTAAAAAGATCGATTTACACGTGCAAATACATGTTGCATTAGTCACTGTTTTAGACAGTTAAACACACATGAACATAAAAACAATGCGTCTCATCTCATTCAAATCCACTGCCCTGACTGAACTTCACATGCAAAAGCCTTTGACGCTGTGTTTTATAAGGAAAAGTGAGGATTAGCAAATTAGACGTCCTGCAGCATCCTCCGGGAGAAACCCAGAAGCTCGACACCAGGCAGGAAGAAGAGGCCGACCTGGGTTTGAATTTTAAGTAACATTTCCATACAAGACGTTTGCATTGCTAAAACTGAAAACCTTTTTTCCACAGGACACAGTGATTTGCAAAGTAAAAAAAAAGGAAGAGGAGGGAAATAAAAGAACAAATGTTTTAAGATGACAAACTGTCGTTTATGGCTGGTTTGATTGTGGCTTTTCACCTCGGGGGCTTAAAAACGTCCTACGTCTTCAAAATCGCTGTTCCTCGCCAGAAAATAACGACATACAACTTCAAAGAGGAGTTTGACTCAACAGAGGCCTTTTAAGCTTCTTTAACCCCCGTCACCCTGCGAGACAGTAAAAATAAAGGTACATTACACCAATAATTAACCTCCCCGCCATGTCAAGGCCCACGTGAAGGTTTACAGCTGGCTGTAAAGAAGCAAAAGGGAGATTAAAGATCTGTTAAGTGGTAATTAGATGACTGACGACATTCCAGTTGGTGCAGCAACGTACCGGTGGGGGGGGACAGGTCTCATCCACGTCACTGGAGACAGTTCAAAGCTTCAGGATAAACTCCACGCCACCAATTTTTAAAGCACATTAACTCAAGCACTGTGACTTAAATTCAGTTTCTTTCCATTTTAAATGTTTCCATAAAAACAAACGGATGACAAACAAAGCATCAGCTGATCTGCCCGTCAGTCTCTCCTTTTCCACTGTACAGATTTTCTTTTTTTGTTATACGGTGAAAAATGAATCGACAAAAGCTTCAGTTTTTAGGGACAACAGCTAAAAAAAACAGCCTTTTAATCTTTGAAAATAAAATAAGCACATATCAGGAAAAAAAACACCTGAATTTACTTTGATTTATTTCCGTGAAGATGTCGTAAATGCTCCATGTTTGTCTCGTCGTATCTCTTTGAAGGACAAAGCTACACTGTAAAAAAAAAAAGAAGAAAAAAGTTTTTAAAAAAACCCGTAATTTTTCAGCTGGGGTGCCAGAAAAATACCGTTAAATAACAGGAAAATTCCTTTATCATGAAAATACAGTTTTTTTCCATAATTAAAATACAGTTTGTAGTTGTAATTTTAACAAGATTTTGCCTTATTTTCAGGTTGATTTAACATTTAATTAGAAACATTTTCACAATTCAAAACAATTAAATTACCTAGAAATATGGTAAGTAAATGCTGTATTACGAATAATAATGCTTAAATTTACAGAAATGTGCTGTTATTAATTGGTTTCAACATTATTTTATGTAAAGAAGTTGTATAATAATTTGTGTTTGATGTAATATAACAGTATATGAAAACATGTCAAAACATGTCAAAAAACCGTTGAAAAACTAGATATTGGGTTTAAAATTGCTACAATTTTAAGGACTGTAGCCTTTGTATTGTAGTGGATCCTGGTCTGCAACACCTGATAGAGACATGGCGCTAGCTAAAGGAGTATTTAGTCAACTTCCTGTTTTAGCACAGCACAAGTTTTTTTTTACACACATTATTAAACAAACTCACGGGTTCTCATTTCGAACACAGACAGACTTAACTCAGGGTGACACAAATGAACATGTTAAATGTAAGGGGTCTGAATCAACAGGGGGTCAAACCCCCTATTATTCACCCTCTCAAGCTTTCCTCTTTCCCTATGTCTCTTTAGATGTCCTTTCAAAATAAATAGAATTAATAATAATTAATTGATATAATGTTAATAAATGTTGCCATCTAGAAATGAGAGTAATTGTTGTTATTTTCAATGAAAATATTAGTCAATCAACAAAGATATTATCGTAAAACTATTCATTCTATTAATTTTAAATGATTTTTTGATTTTTTTTAAATGAGTTTTAAAGTTGATTTTTACAGTTTATTCCCTTAAATAACAGACAAATATTTGTGAAATTACAATATATTTGTGCGTATTTTAACAATAAATATATGTATTTCTAATGGGGGTTTTTTTGTAAAAGAACAGAAATATTGTGTGTTTTCACAGTTACAGTGATTTAATGTTATTTTTATTTTTATTTAAAATCATAGTCTATTTTTGTAAATTAAATGGTATTTTAAAAATACAGAAAAAAAAATCAGTAAAATTCTGTTATATTACATATTTTTTACAGTGTGGGCTGAGGATCTCCAGCTTGTAGACAAAAGCAAAAGAAAAAAAGCGATGAAGCATTTAAGAGTCGTGCTTCTCAAAAAAGACTGGAGGGGGACTGGCATATTTCTCCCTCTGCAATTAACAGTATTAAGCAGTCTGAGGTATCCAGAGGAATTTAAGTGTATAAATGTAAATGAGGCAACACCAACCCAGACACAACTGGTCTCTGACTCCTTATGTTCCCCTTGTTTAGATGAAGCATCAGCTTCTCTGGACTCGGAGGCATCAGGATGGCACTAGTAGTGGTTTGTAGTGGACAGAGAGAGAGATACGGGTCATCCGGGCATCTCTGTACGTGGGTTAGGTACCACTGCGCTACCGGGGCAGGCTGGTATTCTTGATCCAGACCAAAGCTGAAGCCGACGTACCAGACTAACGTCTACAGTGAGTCCAAACATGTGCTGCTGTGGAGCAGCAGCGCTCTGAGAAAAGGTCATTTGCTCTTCTGTGACGGCAGCATTAATGCAGAAAAGCAATTTTTATAATCTAGAGCAACATATGCTGCCTTCAAAATGATATTTTTAACAGGAAAATGCTCAACCACCTTCTGCCAGACTGGCCCGTCCATGACGTGGAAATCTTTGAGACTAAGGGTGAATTCCAATTCCTCCCTCAACCGTCAATCTCAACCCTCAATTTCAAAAATGCGTGCTCCCGCTAAGTGCTGTCCCGATTCTAAGAACGTCAAAATGAGGGACAAGTTTGAAGGCTGTATCGCCCTCAAAATTGAGATTCTCTGGCACTACCCTTGGAAGTAAGAGCTACCCAGAAGGCAGTGGGTAATTTAGCCAAGACATCTTCGAAAAGGATGGTGACAAAAAAAAGCTAGCTACAAACGTAAGTACAGTGATCCCTTTAAGAAAGTAGTCTTATGGGAAATGATGTGGCCTTATGGGTAATGGTGTGGCCTTATGGGTAATGTAGTGTGTGTGTCGTGGGACGGCAGAATGAAAACGGGGTTAGATGTAAAGTGTAGTGAGCATCAACAGCAGCCCAGCGTGTATAGATTTACATTCTCTGTTAACCGACAGGAGCCCAACAATACAATCTGTGTGATGTTACAAGTTCCTGCAGTGCCAGAATAAAGTGCTCGTTCCATGCAGAGAAAACTGGACTGTTTCTTTTGTTGTTGTTAGCGTGTTAGCCGCTAATTACAAGCCAAAAATAGCACAATACCAGCGGTTTGTTTACTACGGTTCAGAGACCAGAGGCTGTGAAGGTAACAGAAAGACCACAGTTGAGCCTTTGTCTTGTTTCGCTGTAGTGCCTCGCTACTTTTTTGGGGTTTTTAAACACACTATTTAGGCTCTTTTGATTGTCACGGGGGATTGTCTTTGTTTGAGACTTTTTTATGGATTAACATCGTTGTTGCGTATCATTTTTTTTTTTTTTACTTTACGATGTTTGCTGCCGATGTTCACGTTACTTGTATACCTTGTTGTGTAGCGACGGAGGACTAAATAATGTATCCTCTATTGCAGTGGTGCGCAAATTGTGGTGGTACGTGAGCGCTCTCTGGTGGTACGCGGGGAACGTCATGACTTGTCAATGCATGACAATGCATTATAAATACAACGGTTCAAATGAAATTCAGGTAACAATAAATAACCACAATAAGGAATAAACATCTCTCCTGTGTGTTAAAGCTAATTGAGAAGGCATATATGGCTGTATTTTAAAATTGGTCATCATGGTGGTACTCGGAGAGCTCAATAGTTTCTCAGGTGGTACGCAGCATTAAAAGTTTGAGAACCACTGCTCTATTGTGTTATTTGCTAATATTATTTAGAGAATATACGGCGCTCTTTTCAATGTTATCCCTGTGTCATTTCAGGAAATACAGAGACAACACGGGCTCTGATACATTTCAGTCTGAAGACGTAACTGCACTTGAGGGGTGTCCCATTTCTAAGTCACAAGCTAGACCTGACACTTACTTTGGAGGGTTAAGATTGAGGACAAAAAATTGAGGGTTAAGGACGAGGGTTGAGATTGAGGGTTAAGGGAAATTAGGTGATAACTCCACAATCCTGCACAGTTTAAGACGCATTTGCAGGAGGAAGAATATGATAAAATAACACGGGAAACACCTTCCCATCAGCTGCAGGTGAACCCTGATTAGTATCATCATGTCAAAACGTTCTCATCTCAGCGTCACAGTTTTATCTCATATCTAATAGATCCACGAACAAACTCGAGGTGAAACGTGCATGTGCTCCTCTCCTGAAACGAAACCCCACAACCGATAAAAAGAGGAGGAGATAAAATAAAAGGGGGGGAAAGAATGATCAAAGAGTGAAAGCGAGGGGAAAAAAATGTGACCGATACTGAATGAGACAGAGGAAAGAGACAGAAGAGGAGACAGGGGGGAGGATAGAGATGAAGAAAGCGAAGGGAGGATAGGAGGGAGGGAGGATAGGAGGGAGCAGCAGGCTGCAGGAATGTTTCACATGCCTGTCCTCTTCATGACCTCGCCCCCCCGGAGTGTGGGAGATACTGGGAGTAATTAGCCTCTTTTAACGTCGGGGCTGAGCTGCCTTTCCGCCTCAGTGGGGTTAGCAGTTAGCAGTTAGCGGTTAGCAGTGGCATTGAAGGAGATCAAGTGTTCTATTTCAAGCAACAGCTTCCTTTCTGGCCACCTCGGATGGCACAGATTCTTTTGTCCCTGTTTTACCTTTTTATTTATTCGCTTCTGTAGATTTCCGTCTGAGAAATGCTCTGAATGACTCGGCCTAATTTGAAGATCAGATTTCCTGACCCCCCACTCCCACCCGTCTTGCAGCTGACTGACTTAATCTTCCACTAGATTTAATTATGAATTCTCTAACTGCAAATATTTCTCAATTGAAGTCAGGGATAAGGAATTCAAGCAGACGGGAAGCAAATCTTGAAAGAGTATTGATTTTTGTGAAAGGCCACATGGCTCCATTAATAAAAAGTCAATACTGAAATGGGTAATTTATGCAAACTTTATGGGAGAGGAAGGAATATCGCATCTCCACGACATACATGCTGAAATTATCTTTGTCCAGTTAAACTGCTTTTAACTTTTACAGATTCAATGATCAGTGAGATGTGGTTTTATACATTTTCATTTAATCTCGCACCAACTTGAACAGCTTCAGTTCAGTAGTAAAACCATCGTAAAAGTACGAGCGTTAGTAAGTCTGAATCTTTAACCTCTAAATTAAAGTCTCGACTGACAAACTGGTAAAATGATGAATCTGAAGTGAGCTCATTTGAATATCAAATTACCTAAAGAAACATACAGTGGTACCTCTACATAGGAAATTAATTGGTTCTGCAAGTAGTTTCGTAACCTGAAAATTTCGTAAGTAGAAACGAGTTTTCCATGTAAATGCCCTAATCCATTCCAAGCCCCCAAAATTCGATCATAATTTTTTTATAAATTATAAATAATACATGAAATGACATAAAAACCTGCAAGAAATACATGTAAGAACTAGAAAAGCACTCAGAGAGCACAGACCTCCACTAAACTCAACAATTATCGAAAATTTGAATGTGATCCCAGGATTTCTTCCAGATCACACCCAAGATGAAATCAGTTCTTCCTTTTCACATTTCTGACAACTCCTGAAAATTTAATCAAAATCCATCCATAACTTTTTTAGTTATCTTGAAGACAGACAGACAAACAGACAGATAAATGCTGGTAAAAACATAACCTCCTTGGCAGAGGTAAAAATTGTTTGTTTACCTGGGTTGCTGGGTTACACTCATACAGACAAGGGGCCCTCCTAGCCAAGGGGATGCCAGGAAGATGCTAAGCGGTAGCAAATGGGATGCCAGGAAGATGCTAAGCAGTAGCCAATGGGATGCCAGGAAGATGCTAAGCGGTGGCCAATGGGATGCCAGGAAGATGCTAAGCGGTAGCCAATGGGATGCCAGGAAGATGCTAAGCAGTAGCCAATGAGATGCCAGGAAGATGCTAAGCGGTAGCCAATGGGATGCCAGGAAGATGCTAAGCGGTAGCCAATGGGATGCCAGGAAGATGCTAAGCGGTAACCAATGGGATGCCAGGAAGATGCTAAGCGATAACCAATGGCAGAGCAGCTTGGATGCACCGCTTTCAAACCGAGATACAGAGCCGACAGCTATGTTTACGTTCAGTAAACTCTGGGAGCTGCGAGTAGCAGCGCTACTGTATTTTTGCCTTTCGTGTCCTGAAATTTATTTCTTAACTAGAGGCAATAATTTACTATTGAGGCGTTTCGTAACCTGAAAATTTCACATGTAGAGGCGTTCATAAGTAGAGGTACCACTGTATATATATATACAGTCATGGAAAAAATTATTAGACCACCCTTGTTTTCTTCAGTTTCTTGTTCATTTTAATGCCTGGTACAACTAAAGGTACATTTGTTTGGACAAACATAACGATAACCACAAAGATTGCTCATAAGAGTTTTATTTAAGAGCTAATATTTTACCATTTTCCATGATTTTCTTGATTATAACCTAAATCACTTAAGTTTTTACATCAATAGCTATGGCGTTGTACTGCCAAAAACACTGCTTTTATGCATTCAGTGTTTTCTTTTCTGTCTGTTTTAGTCACATGATGACGTTTAGCGGTACCAGGTATTAAAATGAACAAGAAAGTGAAGAAAAAATGGTGGTCTAATAATTTTTTCCATGACTGTATATATGAAAACCCGGGGAGGAGATTGCTTTAATTGTTTGCTTTTAAAAGTTTGGACTGTCTCATTAAAACTGAACCTGATTCAGCGTCATGAAGGGGAGGAGCTAAACCTGCTTCGACCAGGTTTATTTCAGGCTCAGTTACCGTCGTAACAGACCGAGTTACCAAGTATCTTGCTTGGGGTTTCGTCACCTGGCTTTGTGAGACGGAAAACTCACCGTCCCAGATTTCAGGCTCAGGAAACCCAGAGTTTGAACATAACCCACTTTTTGAAACAGGTGATGAAACTAGTTGAGATTACGTTTATGACTTCAGCTAAAGTTTGTCTGTGAAAAGTAGGCTGAACATCCGGAAGTTCCCATCAGCCCACACCTAATAATAATAATAATAATAATAATAATAATAATAAGGATTAGGGCAATAATAGCATTCATAAAGGTGAAAGAGTGTAACCTTACATGAGTTTCTGATGTCATTTCAGGAGCAACGCTCTGTAGAAAACCTGTGTGACATCACCTGAAGGTTTGTCCAGTTCTTCTTATACAGTCTATCCATCATCTATCTATAGAGGGTTTTCACGGCGCGTCATCAGCGCGTCATCCAACCGGAAGTCGCCATCTTGGAGGCACGCGTCAACGTAAACAAAGCGCACACACTGGAGTAAATCGGACGTCCTCATTGAATATGGTAAATTATTGCCGTGTTTTCTGCTGTACCAACTGGACAGACCGCTAGAGACACTTGGAGTTTTATAGACTTCCAAAGGTTATTAAAAATCAGGGAGAACAATGCCAGAAGTTGTCAGAGGAAAGGAGGCGCTTGTGGTTAGCAAAGCTAAACCAAGACCTGCGTGGCAAAAACCTGGATAACATCCGAATTTGTTCGGGCCATTTCGTGTCAGGTAAGTTAAGTGAAATGTTGTTAGCTCTTAATTTCACACATGAAAAATTATCAAGAAAAAAAAAGCTCTTAATTTCTAGTCTAATGATAATATCAAGCTACCACCTAGCTACACTAGCAACACAGTTCTTAAAATGTAGAGCTACAATGTGCTATATTTCTCATTGTATTCCAGGTAAAAGGTCTGACCTTTATCAAAAGGATGACCCAGATTGGGTTCCATCTGTTGGAATGACGGGTAGAAACCAGGTAGTTTACGATGTCGGGGTATGCAATCGAAGGGAGGCTCTCTGGCTCGTCATTGCTCCAAGACGAGGGAGCTAACTGGTACGGATCGGCACCACCGACAAACTGTAACTTTTCAGAATATCGTTCCCTTTCCCGTGGACCAAGTCCTTCTCTGGATGGTTTTGCGTCTGTAACGCCTTTTGAAGAGCTTTTCTGTGGTTTATCCATCCTTTAGCCACGGTCGTTTGCATTGATCCAGAGGTGTGTTTACATCCGAGTACCTCCAAGATGGCCGCGCATCCGGGTCACTGACCAAAACAGGACGTAGGTGAAAACCCTCTATCTCTCTCTCTCTCTTCGTAATATCTTATACGTTATCTTGATTCTTTAATGACCTCGGACTCCCAAGAACTGCACTTTCTGTCAAAATACCAAAAACAAACAAACAAACAAAAAACAAACAAACAAAAAAGCAGGGTTGCCACTTTTCAAGCCACTAATCAAATGTGACACCTGGGAGATCCGACGCATCCTGGGCGGCTGGGGTTGCATTGTGGGAAATGCAGGCGCCCACCAACTCTTTAATCTTCCTCGGGGGGTGATTGCGGGACTCCAGCGCGGATGATGATGTCAGACGGCGGCGGGGTCATATGAAGGGCAGCAGGGAAGGAGGTTCATGGAGAGTTCAGGCGCATACATTAGGTAACACCACCGGCCGCTGTGACGTCACCGGTATCAAGCAGGTTCAGTTCAGGCGTTTGTCAATAAAGAGCAGATAAGATTAAGAAGTCCCGCAACAAACTTTGTTATGCAAAACAACCGTGCAGAGCTGGACGCGTTGAACAGCCGGAACCAGAACCCGCCGCCGCTGCGCGCCGACGTGCAGGTTACCAGCGGCCGCGGCGCGCACACGCCTCTCCAGACCGCGACGCATGACACCTGATCACAACTTCCAGACCGCGGAGCCGCGAACGGAGGAAGAGTCGCCCCCTTTCCGGAGCGTCTCCGCGCGCTGACGGGGACCGCGCGCCCCCGACCATGTTCGACTTCATGGACTTCCCGGTTTTCGGTCCCGGGGACATCACGGACTTCTACTCCGCCGCGGGGCCCGCGTGCACGCTGCAGGAGCACGAGCAGGACTTGGCAGCCCTCTTCCCGGAGCTGGTCCGGGAACCGGACCGCCAGGAGCGCCGCTGCTCGCAGTGTAGGTGGAAGCCGCGCCGCGCGCCCGGACGCGCCGCGTGTGGAGGGTTTTCCAGTATTTTCCAGGGTTTTCCAGAGGGAAGCTGTCCGGTTGAGTCCGGTTAAATAAACATGTTGACATCATTTGACCCCAGAACCAAACACAATAGATTTTTCTAACATGGTCTGAGAGCTCCGTTAAAGCTCCTTAAATGTTCTGAGCGCATCAGACTGTTAAAGTCTTAGAATTAAGAGTTTATTCATCTTCTTTAAATATAAGTTGCTCATTGAGCTCGTGCTTTTCTCTTAAGTTGATCATGAGTGTCTTTCAGGCTTCAGTTCCATCTGAAATCTTAAATCTGGTGTTAAAACAAGCACCAGTATCTAGTGGAAAATCCACTTTGACTTATAAGTTTATTTTCTTGTTCTTTTTTTTTCGGGGAGCTAAATGATTTATTGAGCTAATTTTCTGTGTTTTAAACGTGTTGCTTTGCTGTAGCAAGTCTGTTTTTAAGGTATTGGATCTAAAATTCAGCTTTTTTCACATTTAAGCCTTGAACATCCACCAGATCTGAACTGGAAACAAGGTTTGTAGCTGCTGCTAAGATGGATCTTTGGGTCATTTTAATTTTAGTCTTTATTTTTTCTATTTGAGATGGGGATTTTTTGCCACTATATCTTAATAAATGATACCAAGACTCTCCTCCCTGCATTTGCTGTTTCATCTAAAGATGGAGGTTCATAAGAAGCGTCTCGAGCGTTGGTTTGGCTGCCTGCTTTATGGATTATTATATTTATTTATTGGAAATGAAGATGAGGAAATGCACATCTATTCAAAAACATTTGCAAACCATCTTTTACAGACTTTAATACAAACATAATGATGATAGTAATTCTCATCAGGGCTGCAGGATTTTAGGAAAACATGCACATCATTGATGAAAATTGTGATGATGATATATGAACGTATTCCAGTGTCTGCTGATATAATTGATTCCTGACACTCTGTGGCCTTTTATAGAAAAAAATAATATTTCAAGTCCAGTCACATGGTTTTATTAGAAATAAACTGAAAAGTGCTCCCTAACAACTCTCATAATGCTAAATTAAATCGTTATTTTGTGTATATCTGAATCTAAAATGGCGTCTAAAGTTCCACCTGATCGCTCAAATATATTAAGTCATATATATATATATATATATATATATTTATGTATACAAAATGTGAACATGGCAGCTGAACAATAAGAGACATTAACTGCAGTTTTTGTTGCTAGTGATGCTGATGTTGTGCAGCTCCAGTTTTTATCCAGATGAGCAGAACAAAGAACCAGAGATTAAATAAATCAATGAAGCTTAAATTTGGTGTCAAGAGAAGGCTTGAAGCCCCTTAAAGTAGTGGTGCGCAAACTGTGGTTCATGTACCACTGGTGGTACATGAACGCTCTCTGGTGGTACGTGGGGAAACATCATGACTTGTCAATCTATGACAATGTATTATAAATACAATGTTTCAAATGAAATTCAGGTAACAATAAATAACCACAATAAAGAATAAACATCTCTCCTGTGTGTTTAAAGCTAACTGAGAAGGCATTTATGGCTATATTTTAAAAATTGGTCATCATGGTGGTACTCGGAGAGCTCAATAGTTTCTCAGGTGGTACGCAGCATTAAAAGTTTGAGAAATACTGCCTTAAAGCATTAAAGCAATAAAATAAAAGGAGCAAATAAAATTAGTAACAGGCTGCAAAAGGGGTTTTTATCAAAATAAAGACGTCTTTTTATCTTCGTCATCTTTAGACAAACAGCTGAAAATAAGAAACGTTCAATATGAAGTGAAGATACTTTAAAAAGGTGTCATCATTTATGTTGGTGGTTGAAGGGGAGCGTCTGCTCCTCCACCTCCTCACCTGCTTCTGTCACCTTTACCTGGTTCATTACGTGGCGCAGCTGATGGTGCAGCTGATGGTGCAGCTGATGATGCAGCTGATGGTGCAGCTGATGATGCAGCTAATGATTCAGCTGACGGTGCAGCTGATAATGCAGCTGACGGCGCAGCTGACGATGCAGCTGATGGTGCAGCTGACGGTGCAGCTGATGATGCAGCTGATGGCGCAGCTGACGATGCAGCTGATGATGCAGCTGACGGTGCAGCTGACGATGCAGCTGATGGCGCAGCTGATGATGCAGTTGATGGCGCAGCTGATGATGCAGTTGACGGTGCATCTGAAGATGCAGCTGATGGTGCAGCTGATGATGCAGCTGATGATGCAGCTGATGGTGCAGCTGATGATGCAGCTGACGGTACAGCTGATGATGCAGCTGATGATGCAGCTGATGATGCAGCTGATGGTGCAGCTGATGGTGCAGCTGATGAAGCAGTTGATGGTGCAGCTGACAGTGCAGTTGACGGTGCAGCTGATGATGCAGCTGATGATGCAGCTGAAGGTGCAGCTGATGGTGCAGCTGATGATTCAGCTGATGGTGCAGCTGATGATTCAGCTGATGGTGCAGCTGATGATGCAGCTGATGGTGCAGCTGATGATGCAGCTGATGGTGCAGCTGATGGTGCAGCTGACGGTGCAGTTGACGGTGCAGCTGATGATGCAGCTGACGGTGCAGCTGATGATGCAGCTGATGATGCAGCTGACAGTGCAGTTGACGGTGCAGCTGATGATGCAGCTGATGATGCAGCTGATGGTGCAGCTGATAATGCAGTTGACAGTGCAGCTGATGATGCAGTTGACGGTGCAGCTGACGATGCAGCTGACGATGCAGCTGATGGTGCAGCTGATGAAGCAGTTGACGGTGCAGCTGATGGTGCAGCTGATGATGCAGCTGACAGTGCAGTTAACGGTGCAGCTGATGATGCAGCTGACTGTGCAGCTGATGATGCAGTTGACTGTGCAGCTGATGGTGCAGCTGACGGCGCAGTTGACGGTGCAGCTGACGGTGCAGCTGATGATGCAGCTGATGATGCAGCTGACAGTGCAGTTGATGGTGCAGCTGATGATGCAGCTGACTGTGCAGCTGACGGCGCAGTTGACGGTGCAGCTGATGATGCAGCTGACGGTGCAGCTGATGATGCAGCTGATGATGCAGCTGATGGTGCAGCTGATGATGCAGTTGACGGTGCAGCTGATGGTGCAGCTGACGATGCAGCTGATGGCGCATCTGACGACGCAGCTGACGATGCAGTTGATGGTGCAGCTGATGATGCAGCTGATGGCGCAGCTGACGGTGCAGTTGACGGTGCAGCTGATGGCGCATCTGATGATGCAGCTGATGGCGCAGCTGATGGTGCAGCTGACGGTGCAGCTGATGATGCAGCTGACAGTGCAGCTGATGGTGCAGCTGATGGCGCAGCTGACGGTGCAGTTGACGGTGCAGTTGATGGTGCAGCTGATGGCGCATCTGATGGCGCAGCTGATGGTGCAGCTGATGGTGCAGCTGTCGGTGCAGTTGACGGTGCAGCTGATGATGCAGCTGACGGTGCAGCTGATGATGCAGCTGATGGTGCAGCTGATGGTGCAGCTGATGATTCAGCTGATGGTGCAGCTGATGATGCAGCTGATGGTGCAGCTGACGGTGCAGTTGACGGTGCAGCTGATGATGCAGCTGACGGTGCAGCTGATGATGCAGCTGACGGTGCAGCTGATGATGCAGCTGATGATGCAGCTGATGGCGCAGCTAATGAAGCAGTTGAAGGCGCAGCTGATGATGCAGCTGACAGTGCAGTTGACGGTGCAGCTGATGATGCAGCTGATGATGCAGCTGATGATGCAGCTGATGGTGCAGCTGATAATGCAGTTGACGGTGCAGCTGATGATGCAGTTGACGGTGCAGCTGATGGTGCAGCTGACGATGCAGCTGACGATGCAGCTGATGGTGCAGCTGATGAAGCAGTTGACGGTGCAGCTGATGGTGCAGCTGATGATGCAGCTGACAGTGCAGTTGACGGTGCAGCTGATGATGCAGCTGACTGTGCAGCTGATGATGCAGTTGACTGTGCAGCTGATGGTGCAGCTGACGGCGCAGTTGACGGTGCAGCTGATGATGCAGCTGACGGTGCAGCTGATGATGCAGCTGATGATGCAGCTGACAGTGCAGTTGATGGTGCAGCTGATGATGCAGCTGACTGTGCAGCTGACGGCGCAGTTGACGGTGCAGCTGATGATGCAGCTGACGGTGCAGCTGATGATGCAGCTGATGATGCAGCTGATGGTGCAGCTGATGATGCAGTTGACGGTGCAGCTGATGGTGCAGCTGACGGTGCAGCTGATGGCGCATCTGACGACGCAGCTGACGATGCAGTTGATGGTGCAGCTGATGGCGCAGCTGATGATGCAGCTGATGGCGCAGCTGACGGTGCAGTTGACGGTGCAGCTGATGGCGCATCTGATGATGCAGCTGATGGCGCAGCTGATGGTGCAGCTGACGGTGCAGCTGATGATGCAGCTGACAGTGCAGCTGATGGTGCAGCTGATGGCGCAGCTGACGGTGCAGTTGACGGTGCAGTTGACGGTGCAGCTGATGGCGCATCTGATGGCGCAGCTGATGGTGCAGCTGATGGTGCAGCTGTCGGTGCAGCTGATGATGCAGCTGACAGTGCAGCTGATGGTACAGCTGATGGCGCAGCTGACGATGCAGTTGACGGTGCAGTTGACGATGCAGCTGACGATGCAGCTGATGGTGCAGCTGATGGTGCAGTTCCGGACGGAGAAGAGCCGGTCAGGTCGGGGTCACGGCGGGGTCACCGGACGGTCACGGGCTCATGAGGTCAGAATGGCGGTTTGAGTCGAGGAAAGAACAGAGACGACACGTTTAAACGACATGATGAAGACTGAAAACTGTCAGGAGCTTCTTTGAGTCGTTTTCTTTGAACTTGTGGTTTTCTTTGAAGGAGGCCCGAGTATTTTAATTTTATTTTATTTTTCAGTCACTTTAGATCTAAATGAGGTTGGTTTTTCCATAAATTCTTAAAAACGTGAAATGCAGAGGTGTAAAAGGGAAGTAAGCCTGCAGAAATAAATAAAATTAAATAAAAACACAACTTTCATCCAGTTAATGTTCCAACAAATCTGTAGTTTGATTTAAACAATTCAAAAGTGGATCTTTATTTACAAAAGACACATTAATAAAAGATGAGATCGAAAATATAGAGTCGCTCAACTTCTGCAACAAACTTGGGTTTTTTTTTGTTGGTTGTAATTTTTTTTCAGGTAAAAAAAACGTTTCTGGTTCCAGCTTCCTTAAATCTGAGAATTCTACGTGTTTCCAAATTAGAAATGACAGTAAATAGTTTCGTACGTAAACGGGAGGCGAGTAAAAAGAGTGAATTTGGGTTTGAAACAAATATTATATCTGTAAGATACGAAAACGTCCCGACAGTTTTTTGCTGTTTGATTCAGCCAAACGTCAAAAAACGCCGAGACTTTTATTCAGTGGCGCCACGAAGGGCAGACGTTCACCCTGGAGGAGCTTCGATGGGTCGGATCGTTCCAGAACTCTGAATTCTGACAGAACCTCGAAGAGCTCGATGAGAAAGACGGCATGATGATGATGCGGATCTGACTCCTGAACCGGTTCTGGTTCTTTTCTTTCTCTGTTGACTCTCTGTTGACTTTCTCACACAATACACTGGCATGCATCATACAACACCACCTAAACCTAACCCCCCCCATCCCCCTCCGGCCTCATCACCCCCGCCGACCCGCTGCACATCCTCCCTCTCATCAGTCAGTTGGGCCTCGTGGCTCCTGCATTGTTTTGTGTTTGTGGGGAACCATCAGCCTGATGGGTTGACCCGCCGCCTCCAGGTTCAACTGGGGGCCGCGGGTTCGAGGGTTTGGAGTCCAGCAATTTTTCTCATTTCGTCGCCCTCTCAGGGCGGCTTTCCTCATCTTTTCAGAGCGGTGGAGGTTGGAGAGGCGGTGGTGAGGCAGGGCGAGCCCCGAACGCTGGAGGAGACCTTTTTCCTGAGTAAAGGAGGGCTGCGTGGCTGAGGGATGTTAAAACGTCGAGCTGGGGGGGGGGGGGGGGGTCGTCGCTCTGACCCCAGATAACCTGGGTTAGGGATCATCTCAACAGAGATGATCTCGACGCTCTCGCAGTTTTAGTTTCATCGTTGCTCCCAAAGCCGATGGGAAACCTCGCCATCAGTGTGTTAACATGGGAAGTTTAATTCCTCTTTAATTCAGAATTAAAATTAAATCCAATTTAAAATGATTAAAAATGACCATGTAAACACCTAATTCCGAATGAAAATATCCATTCCGAATTAAACTTAATTCCGAAGTAAGTGGCTGGTTTATTCTGATTTTAAATCTGAATTAAATAACTCCGCGGTCATGTTTACACTCATTCCGCTTTAAATCAATTCCCGCATTTCTTCGCATGCTCGTTCCCTTGCCTGTCTGTCGCGATGACGCTTATATTCCACACTGGGCTTGTCTTCGAAACAAAGTTTCAATATGGCAGCACGCAGTAAACGGTGGTCAAGAGCAGAGACGATTTATTTAATAAATAAATAAAATTAATAAATAATTAAAGGATTAGGATGCAAATAATGTAGTCCTCCATGTTGTTGCTAATCGAGTAAGTTTGTTTTTTTTCTGGTAGACGTAAATACGTAAAGACATCCGCCCCCCCCCATCCAATCAGAACCCTTCCAACCCCCAGACCTTAAGCTGAATTGGATAAAGCCGAACAAACGTGTTTTCCATGTAAACCTCAATTCGGAATTACTATTTCCATGTAAACTTGAAGGAAAATAGTTTAAATCTGAATTATTTAATTCGGATTAATTAATTCCGAATTAAAAAACATCATGTAATCGTGGCCCATGTCACGTGACTGAGCTGTTGGACGACGTCAAAGGGACGAAGAAACGTCTGCGATGGACTGGCGACCTGTCCAGGGTGGACCCCTGCCTTTCACCCGTAGACGGCTGGGATAGGCTCCAGCAGATCCCTGTGACCCTTCAAGGATGAAACGGGTATAGAAAATGGATGGATGGATGGTTGGATGGATGGATGGATAGCGTCTGTTACAATGTCAATTGTCTCTAGGCACTTTAGAGACCCAGATCATGACCCCGAGCAAATATCATTAACTAAAATTATAATATTAAATCCATTTTTTTGTCTACATTTACATTCAGGTTAGTGCCATTGTCGAGCAAAACCATCTAGTATCTTTATGCAATTTAATCTTATAGCAGGCTTTTTTTTGTGGGGGTGTGAAGGGTGAATGTGTCCTTCAGTCCTCTGGTTGTAAATTCTAACGTCTTTATTATTATCTTAAATCCTGATTTTGTCAGTGATGACTAAAAAACACCAGCAGTGAAACATTTAAAGACAAGAGAATTAAAGAGACACAACAGTGAGGGTGTGGTGTGTGCTGGGTTGTGAAGTGTGAGGGTGTTGTGTAGTGGATTGTGTTGTAACAGTGAACAAACTCAGCAGATGATATGTAAGAAGCAGAAATTACTAACAAGAAAACTGGATGAACATCTTCTACCAAGCTATGGACCTGTATATAGAGAATTGATGTAAACATTATTGATTGATTGTGTTGACAGTAGAGGGGGGGTGTTGGGGGAGGGGTGTAAAGAATAAATGTGTCTGTGCTCATATACACTCACATGTGAGTTACCCAAGTACCAAGGAAACTGTTACCACTATTACCATCACCACTCTCCTTATCTTAGTCCACTTCAACTCCTCCCATGGGTGAGAAAACGCCAGCTAACTCCCATCAACCCAGGACCAGACTGGTCCAGGAGGACCAGACTGGTCCAGGAGGACCCTTTGCCCTCAGATGAGAATATTAAATCCAAATCAAGGATAAGAGCAAAGCAGCTTCAAATATCTGGGTTAATCATACGTGGACAGCTTGATTGTTGCCTTCGTGGGTATTTCTTTGGGGGGTTTATCCATCTGGATATTAAATCTAATCCTCGTATTTGACTAAAGTCATCGTTGACTCTTTCCTCACCGGCATTTTTAGTGAAATCAGATTGGTTCTGCTCACCGCGGGTCCCTCCGACGGGTCGGGCCGTTAATCGAACGCTAATTAACCTTAAACCAGCATAATTTTGCACCTGTCAAATTATTTCAGTTGTTTGACAGCTGTTTCACGTCACTTATTTTAAAATCACAAATATATCTACTCTTTCCTTTCATTTTGTTCATGTAAGACAAACAGAGAAATGTGTCTTTTTGTTTTTTCCATCCAACTTTATTTCAGATTTACGAAGGTTTCATGACAGAAGACGCAGCGTTAAACTGCATAAAAGCCGCGTCTCGCCGTTCTAACTGAGCAAAATTACGTTTGTCTTTGTTCACTTGAAGGATGAGCGAGTCAGAAACATGACCAGGATCATCAGCAGCTGTTAGATGACAGGATTTCTAGAAATCTGAGTGAGAGATTCCTTCTTGAAGGTCTCGAAACTAAGATAACTAGAATAACTAGAGATGATCACAGGCCTCATCATGACTGGATGTTTGCTGATGTCAGAGAGGCTGCGATATGATTTTGATTCAGTTTGACTCCCAGTGATCAATGTCTTATGTTGACTGAACACAATCACTTTCATTGATATCAAATTACAGTAACTCAAATATTTTTAAAGAGAGGCAACACAAAAGCATTGATCGCTCTATAATTAATATTCCTCGCTTTTATTCCGCTGCTTCTTCTGTCTTTTCACAGCCTGCCGCTTTGACAAAAAAAAAAAACAAAAAAAAAAACAGAAAAAGTTCATCATAACAAGAGTCTCAGTCAGAAATGATGTGACGGGTATTGGTATGAAATTCCTAACAAACTATAAAAAAACAGCTAATATGAATGAATGATTGGTTGAAATCGGTGGAAAACTCCGCCCTCTTTGGAGATCTGTAGCCCCGCCCTAATTTATTCTGGAAAATCATCTAAACGTTAAATGAATCACGTCACGTTATCGACTTTCGCAAAAATTGCAAATTGCATCCAAAAGTCTTTTTTGTAAAATCACGATCTTGTAGAATTTGCCACAAATATTTGACAAAATTGTCAAAATTGACAAAATTGTCAAAAATTTGACAAACCCCCCCCCAAAAAAGTATTCGTAACTTTTGTGAATGTTTTCGATGTAAAAGATTATTAATTTTTTTTCACTCCTTAAATTGCTTCTTTTTGACACAAAATTGTTACTTTGGCACACATTTGACATCAGATGCCGTTCCTGGTAAGGCCGGGACTCGAACCCTCAGGAAAAAAAAAACAGCTAATATGAATGAATGAATGGTTGAAATCGGTGGAAAACCCCGCCCTCTTTGGAGATCTGTAGCTCCGCCCTAATTTATTCTGTAAAATCATCTAAACTTTAAATGAATCACGTCACGTTATCGACTTTTGCAAAAATTGCAAATTGCATCCAAAAATCTTTTTTGTAAAATTACGATATTGTAGAATTCGCCACAAATCTTTGACAAAATTGTCAAAAAATTTGAAAAAAACCCCGCCAAAAAAGTATTTAATTTATAACTTTTGTGAATGTTTTTGATGTAAATGATTATTCATTTTTTTCACTCCCTAAATTGCTACTTTTTGATGTAAAATTGTTACTTTTTGGCACAAATTTGACATCAGATGCCGTTCCTGATGAGGCCGGGACTCGAACCCGTGACCTCCCCTGTGGTCGAGGGCAGAGCTACCACTGATCCATGTTTGAATCTATGCTGTTGGATCGTTCATTGTTGCATCGATGCAGATCGACGGATCGTAACACCGCTAATAGGGTTAGGGGTTAGGGGTTAGCCTAACCCCTAACCCCTAACCCTACTCAAGTGTTCATTCTGAATTTCTCAACAATTCTTCGATAAGACGAGTCAAGATAAGAGTGTCTTGTTTCAAAATTAAGCTTTGTCAAGTCTGCAAAGTAGTCAGTTTAACAGCAATGTTGTTACAGATGTTTTCTTTCATATATTTAATAGACAGGCGTCATTTTTAGTTTTCGTATTGTGACGATAAAAGATAAAAGAAAACTGTCGGTAAAGAAGTGAAGGATTTCTGCTTCAGCTCATCGTTAGCCAGCAGTTTATCATCATCTGTCAGTGAAAATATAGAAAACAAATAAATACAAATAAACCATGTGTAATAAAAAAAAAATCACTGATGGTTGGACGGTGACGATGAGTTTGCTGAATCCAGAGGAGGAGATGGGGAGGAAGAGGTTTACAGGATGAGGGCTGATTGGCTGGATGAGAGCAGGGGGCAGGGACACTGAATGTGATGACAGAGATGAGAAATCTGCAGGAAAAATATAAATTCACCTGAAAGGAGTCGAGATGTATAGAGAGAACAAAAATCCCTCCGTGAACAAGCTGTAAAGATAAAGAGTCGGCATGAGCAAGTGTTTGTTGAGTAGGAAGTAGTTCCAAGTAGGAATTGGTTCCTAACGTCCGGTTCTGGAATTGTTTAGAAGATTTTTGAATTTCGATTCCTTTTTTCAGTTCCTAAATTTCTGCGCAAATTATTATTATTTTTTTGTTATGTTTTGTTTTGATTTACTACACTAGTTTGTTGATGTTACTCCGCCCGGCGTACTCAACTCCCACTCGTCACCGACGGGACTTCACTCGCCACAACATGGATCCCAAGAGACGCCACTCTCAAGTTTGGCTGCATTTCAGTCCAGGAAATGACGGCTACCTGACGCAGTGAAACACCTGCGGGAAGCGTGTTACTGCCAAAGGAGGGAGCACAACTAATATGGCAAAACACCTTCACCTGCATGGCATCACAAAAATAAACGAGTGTACCATATTTAATTCACTGCGTTGCTCCCATCGCTTCTTCGACTTCAACAGAGTCCGTCTTCATCCAGAAACTCTTGCCTTCTCATATACAGTGGTTCCTCTACTTACGAACGTTTCTACATACAAAGTTTTCAGGTTATGAAATGCATCAACGGAAAAATATTGCCTCTAGTTACGAAAGAAATTTCAGGATATGAAAGGCAAAAATACAGTAGCGCTGCTACTTGCAGCTCCCAGAGTTTACAGAACGTAAACATACTTGTAGCTGCTCTGCCATTGGCTATTGGCTAGCATCTTCATGGCATCCCATTAGCTAGGAGGACCCCTTGTCTGTATGAGCATAACCCAGCAACCAAGGTAAACAAACAATTTTTACCTCCACCAAGGAGGTTATGTTTTTGTCTGCGTTTATCTGTCTGTTTCTGAAAGAGCAGATATGGTCATCTTCCTAAACAAAAACTGTTGATTTCATTTTTTGTTGGGCAGAATGTATTTTGGAGGCCAACTGCCAACTGTAAGTTGTTTAACATTTAGACTGTTAGTAAATTCTGTGTGTGCATATGTGCATGCAAGCATGTGGAAGAATAAAAATGGCCTGTCGCCTGTGTAAATGTGTCCGTTTTTTTAAATGAAAAAATTCTACTGTTAGATAAGTCGCGATCTGTTGACCTACACATCAAAGAATCGGAATCGAGAATCGTTTTGAACAGGAATCGAAACAGAGAATCAGAATCGTTAAAATCCAAACGATGCCCAACCCTGTTGTTGAGTTACTCCCCCATCAGTTTTAAAGCTGAAACACTCACGAGTTCAGTTTCTAAGCCGGTTCAGAGCTGCTGTGGGGTGAAGCGTTACTTGGTGGTGTGATGCTGCTCTTGCTCAGTTATCCCTCTGAAACTGTCCAGATGCTGCCTGACCTTTCTCTCTGCCGTGTCTGTTTCTGCAGCTGTGGAAAGCCAGAGCTCCAGCTCCAGCTCAGACGACCTGTTCGCCAGCCCCGCCTCCCCTCCTCCGCCGCCGCGCACCTACAAGCCCTGCTTCGTGTGCCAAGACAAGTCCTCGGGCTACCACTATGGAGTCAGCGCCTGTGAGGGCTGCAAGGTAACGTGTCCCGGTCCGGAATCTCAGGGGGTCTCTTCGCCAGTCTGCGATGAAAGAGGGTGTAAAGCTTTAAAAGTGAAAGTTTTAAAAAAATGTTTCTAGTAAATGTACCTGTTTTATCAGGTTGTGTCTGATAATTAATCGCCAGCCCGACCCTGGTTCCTACCAGACACGTCTTTGACTGTGACTGCAGTCGAAATTACAGCATCGATGTTCTTTACTGTGTCACATAGTTGTAGTTTTCTCCCTGGTGGGGTGACCCAGGCAGGTGACCCGGCCGACCCCCACAGTCCTCTAACATAAATGAAGGGCTGATTAGTGATAATTAGTTATAAAGTGATTGTAGGTGTGAGTGATCATGGTTCTCGGTCTCTGTGTGTCCCCGTGACGGGCTGGCGACCTGTCCAGGATGTGCTCTCGCACAGTGGCACCTGGGCCCCGGGCCTCACAGCTGGACCTCACAGCTGGACCTCACAGCTGAGCCCATAGCTGGGCCTCACAGCTGGGCCTCACAACTGGGCCCCATAGCTGGGCCTCACAGCTGGACCTCACAGCTGGGCCTCACAGCTGGACCTCACAGCTGGGCCTCACAGCTGGACCTCACAGCTGAGCCCATAGCTGGGCCTCACAGCTGGGCCTCACAACTGGGCCCCATAGCTGGGCCTCACAGCTGGACCTCACAGCTGGGCCTCACAGCTGGACCTCACAGCTGAGCCCATAGCTGGGCCTGGGCTGGGCCTCACAGCTGGCCTCACCTGGACCTCACAGCTGGGCCTCACAGCTGGACCTCACAGCTGAGCTGGGCCTCACAGCTGGGGCCTCACAGCTGGGCCTCACAGCTGGGCCCCTCACATGGGCTGGGCCTCACAGCTGGGCCTCACACTGGGCCTCACACTGGGCTCCTGGGCCTCACAGCTGGGCCTCACAGCTGGACCTCACAGCTGGGCCTCACAGCTGGGCCTCACAACTGGGCCCCGGGCCTCACAGCTGGGCCTCACAGCTGGGCCCCACAGCTGGGGCCTCACACACTGGGCCTCACACTGGCCCCAGGCCTCACAGCTGGACCTCACAGCGGGACCTCACCGCTGGGCCTCACAGCTGGGCCTCACAGCTGGGCCTCAGGGCCCCCAGACCCTGAAAATGAGTGAATGATCTCCTGCCCTAATTTTTCTCACTGAATTCAGGTTTGTAACATTTTTTTCTTGAAACAGGCCGAATCCCTTTTAGAAATTAAACCATTCTGAGCGGTCTGAGGGCCATTAGAGGCCCCTGGATCCACCGGGTCCTCCTGAAGTGAAAACAAAGCAAAACAAAAACAAATTAAAACCAGATTGTGTTGATGATCCTTGACGCAGGTGAAGCCAAACTGCGGTCCTGTTCTGCAGCCGTTTCCCTCCGTCCCAGTCCGCTCGATTAAAGACGTGCATCTCGCCGCATCTCGTTCTTTCTAGAATTATGCTTCTCCTCCATTCTCGTGCCTGACTTCCTGCCATCTCGTCTGTCTTGATTGTAAAGTGGCGCCATCCAGCAACAGCCGATCGAGCAGACGGTCTCTTCTGGGACTCTTCTAAACCACTGCAGGCCGCTTCTGGAGCGACTACAGTGATCCCTCGCCAATTCGTGATTTGCGGATTTTTCAGAAATATTTAGTATAAAAAAAATCAAGAAAAAATTGTGGAAACATCACAGGATGTTGTGCGTGTTCTCTCGCAGCAAAGAAATATTGTGAGCCAGCCTGGCTCCTTTAAGAAGGTAGCCTTATGGGTAATGGTGTGGCCTTATGGGTAATGTAGTGTGTGTGTCGTGGGACGGCAGAATGAAAACGGGGTTAGATGAAAAGTGTAGTGAGCATCAACAGCAGCCCAGCGTGTATAGATTTACATTCTCTGTTAACCGACAGGAGCCCAACAATACAACCTGTGTGATGTTACAAGTTCCTGCAGTGCCAGAATAAAGCGCTCGTTCCATGCAGAGAAAACCAGACTGTTTCTTTTGTTGTTGTTAGCATGTTAGCCGCTAATTATGAGCCAAAAATAGCACAGTACCAGCGGTTTGTTTACTACGGTTCAGAGACCAGAGGCTGTGAAGGTAACAGAAAGACCACAGTTGAGCCTTTGTCTTGTTTCGCTACTTTTTTGCGGTTTTTAAACATATTTTATACACATTATTTAGGCTCGGGGGGTTGTGGCTCCAGTTTGCGGATTTTGATTCTTGCGGGGGGGCGCCGGTCCCCATTAACCGTGAAAAATAAGGCATCACTGTACTTTCATTGACTTCAACGGCCGTAGTCTACGGCGCCCGTCTCTGTGGAACATCAGCTTAAAAACCATTAGCCGTATAAGAAGAACTGGTTTTCTACATTTAGATCAGACTAAAAGGCTTATTTATACTCCTCTTTTACATTCCGAGCATCGTTTCCATTTCTACGCCTCCTTGCCTCTGTATGCTTTTGTAGCAGTACGTCCACCAGGGTTCAGCGACTAGTTACCGACACCGACAAACACGGTGGCTGTTGAGGAGGTTGCAGTATTTGTGCGACTCCGGCGTTGTAGAAAGAGAAAACAGCGGCGTAAACGGCGGCATGAAGGTCAGTGGCTTTGATGGCAGAACTGGTCTCGGGATGAATGCGTCAAAAAAAGAGAAGTGTTGACTCAAATTTTAAGCGAGAAAGACCTGGGTGAAGAAGCCACAAAAGCACTCAAACGTTTCAAACGTTTCTGTCTAGGGATGCACGATAACTGTTTTTAAAACAGATACCGATAACCGATAACTTTCAGCTCCTAAAGGCCGATACCAATAACACACACACATACCTAAGATCATTACATCAATACTATGAATAAAATCAAAAGTAGTTTGGACTTTTTAAATAAACAGATATTTATTTTTTCCAATGAAAAACTATTGTCAAGCCTCTCAAACATTTTCATAAAGCTATCAAACAAATCTATTTGATATCTCATATTAACTTAAATAAGGTTCATTACTGACTGATATAAAAAATAAAGGCTCCTTGAACTGATGGAAATACATGCATCAGAATTGCTAACTGAAAAGGATTTACATTTAAAGAATTTTGACTTGTGGTTCCATTTAAATTAATACCTTTAAATAAAGTAAATGAGGTTCAGTAGTTTTTATTTGTTAATCTCATGGAAACTTTAGATGAGAGGAATGAGGGAGAGGAGAGACTCCTGCTGGCTTGCGCATGTAAGCATTAGCTTCCGTTAGCTTCCGTTAGCTCGCGTTAGCACGATTTCAAAACTCCATGGAAGCAATTGTTATGTTGTAGGTGGCTGATCAGGTTTTACGTATTAAAGCTTGTGCTTCCCTCCTCGTAGAATTCACTCGGAGGATTCGTCACAAATAACCACCAAACTATCTTCTTCTGAAACTTTAACAAAGTTCCACGCCGCCATGTTTGTTGTGATCAGCGCTGTGCTGCAGGCTGCATTCAAGGTGTAACTAAATTCCAACATTTTTTTCTTTTCTATGTGTAACATGAGGGGAAATACTGCGAATATCAATTCAAGTCAGCAACTACTAAAATTATGACAGAGTTAACGAGTTGTTTTCTGGCATGAGGGGGTATTCTTTATTTTCCTTATTGAGTAATCGTTTTTCTGAATATGCCGACGTCACTTGAACATAACATTCACTGCCGGTTAATTAAAGGTGGAGTAGGTGTTGTTTGAAAAACGGTTCCAGCAATCCAACTCAAGTGAGATTTTGAAAATATACACTCCCTCCCTCCTCCCAAAGGCTCCGCCTCCTCCTCTTCAGCTCACCCCTCGAAAACCACGCCTTCACATGATTCACGACTGCATGAACCATAGGGAGGGAGGGAGGGAGGGGTGATATTTGATGGACGTATTAGGCAGCCAATCAAAATAGTGATGATCACTTTTTTGATTGGTCAGAGTTTTTCTCTGATTATACCCTTTAGACTGGACCAAAATGTTTAGTTTTTTTTGCAAACATTTTATTTCAGTGGGTGCAATGGAAATGTGAAAAGGTTTTCAGGCAATATTGTAAAAAGTGTTGCAAAAAAACAACACCCACCCCACCTTTAAGACTCAGAGGGAGCGAGGCACTGATGTGTTGACAAAATATATGTTATCGGGGCTATTCGTCGTGATATCGGACTTATCGGGATGACTTCATAATTTCCTGTTATCAGGCCGATAGTTATCGTGCACCGCTAGTTTTTGCTGATATATAACAAGTCATGTAGGTTACATCTATGAGGCCACATGTCACATGCAAAGTATCCATTGGATATCAGTTTGTTTGAAATGTCAATTGTCCAAACTCGGCCAACACACCGCTCGTCATCCAGGTCGACACAAGACCATTAGTGACCCGTTCATTTGAATCAGGTGCACTGAAGCAGGGAAACATCTACGA
>JAGFBZ010000535.1:553319-569974 GCA_018398805.1 Hirundichthys speculiger
CAGTCTGTCCTGCCCTCAGTCTGTCCTGTCCTCAGTCTGTCCTGCCCTCAGTCTGTCCTGCCCTCAGTCTGTCCTGCCCTCAGTCTGTCCTGTCCTCAGTCTGTCCTGCCCTCAGTCTGTCCTGCCCTCTTTCGGCTCAGTGCAGTCTGACGCTATTTTAAACTGAAACCTTGTCCGCATGATCTGAGCGGAGCGGCGCTCACTGAGGAATTGTGGGTGAAGTTTGGGGGTCTGGTGCCCCAGAGAGCCGAAGCCTTTGTCGGCCATCAGTGCGGTGACCTAGATAACTGAGACTGTGATGGGGGGGGGGAGGATCCACTTAGCCACATGTTCTCATTGTTGCCACAAACACATTACGTAAAGACGTCACATGTATCAGACAGATGTAAACTATGTAACCAGCCGCTTCAGTCGGCGTGTAACATGATCTGGGTCTGAGCTGGATGTAGGGCATCTAGAGGAGGACGGAGCAGCAGCAGCAGCAGCAGGAAGGGGGGGGGGTGTTGCATAATCCAGAGCTCCCTCTGACATGTGCGTAGCAGCCTGAGCCAAGTCAGTGGGACGGCGCGGAAACGTGTCGGCACGGTTACTGACGCCATTACGAAAGACTAACCTGGTTAGGCTGCTTCACGTGCTCCCTGGACCAACGGATCAGCGCCGAGCGCTTTCGATTCGGACCGACCCACCAGAAAACAAACATTCTAAATGCCCCCCCCACCGCTGTCGAATCCAGGTGGCTGACCTCTTTAACGGTCAGCCACATTACGAGCTGAAACTAGGGATGCACGATAACTGTTTTTTAAAATCGATACTGATAACCGATAACTTTCAGCTCCTAAAGGCCGATAACCGATAACTGATAACACACACATATACCTAAGATCATTACATTAATACTATGAACAAAACCAAAAATAGTTTTGACTCTTTAAATGAACAGATATTTATTTTTTCCAATAAAAAACTATTGTCAAGCCTCTCAAACATTTTCTTAAAGCTATCAAACAAACCTATTTAATATCTCACATCAACTTAAATAAGGTTCTTTACTGACTAATATAAAAAATAAAGGCTCTTTGAACTGATGGAAATACATGCATCAGAATTACAAACTGAAAAAGATTAACATTTAAAGGATTTTGGCTTGTGGTTCCATTTAAATTAATACCTTTATTTAAAGTAAATGAGGTTCAGTAGTTTTGTTTTTTTATCTCATGGAAGCTTTAGATGAGAGATGAGGTGAGAGGGGAGACTGCTGCTGGCTTGCGCACGTTAGCATTAGCTTGCATTAGCGCGATTTCAAAACTCCATGGAAGTGATTGTTATGTTGTAGGTGGCTGATCAGGTTTTACGTATTAAAGCTTGTGCTTCCCTCCTCGTAGAATTCGCTCGGAGGATTCTTCACAAATAACCACCAAACTATCTTCTTCTAAAACTTTACCGTAGTTCTACGCCGCCATGTTTGTTGTGATCAGTACGCTGTGCTGCAGGCTGCATTCAAGGTGTAACTTAATTCCCACGTTCCCTCGTTTGCTAGTCGTTCTTTCAGCCTTTTCTTTTTTTATGTGTAACATGTGGGGAAATACTGCAAATATCAATTAAAGTCAGCAACTACTAAAAATTATGACCGACTTAAGTTGTTTTCTGGCATGAGGGGGTATTCTTGATTTTCCTGATTGAAAAATCGCTTTTCTGATTATGCCGACGTTACTTGAACATAACATTCACTGCCGGTTATTCAAGGCTCAGAGGAAGCGAGGCACTGCTGTGTTGACAGAAATATATATGTTATCGGGGCTATTCGTCGTGATATCGGAGTTATCGGAATGACGTCATAATTTCCTGTTATCAACCCGATAGTTATCGGTCTGATAGTTATCGTGAACCCGTAGCTAAAACCCTTCATTAGAGTAAAACTCATCACCCCGGTTAAAGGAGTTTTGACTTGTTTGATTACTTGAATGAATTTGGGAGCGATGCAACGACTTCCTGCATGTTTTGCTTGAAGGATAAGGAAGTAAAAAAGCTTCCCACACATGGAGGAGGTTCAGTATGAGGTTTATTCCTCCTCCTGGGAGAAGGAAAGGATAAGAAAGTTATTTCAAGATTATCAGCTGCAGTCTCTTTTATACGTTCTCCTGGTGAAACCAGTCGGCACAGACGCAGTATTGGTTTGTTTTTGTCATAAAAGTCCCGGTGCTGGTTCCTCGTTACCGGTTTTTCCTGCCAGCTGGTGGAAAGTTGTCCTTGTTAAATCTGTCCACTAGTGTTTTACGTCATTGAACATTAACGATCGATCTGATGGGGGCTGTTTGTGTCATGATTCAGGCCGACAGTCGGACGTGAGACATGATTCAGACATGATTCAGAGCCGAGTTACTTCACATACATATAAATATAAAAAAGCCACGCTGATGAGTTATGGGTTGGGCCTAATTAGTGAAAGAACAAATGAAAAGTACAATAACACTTAAATTGACCCGCGATTATCCTTCCCCCCCCAGCGGTGAGAAACGACAGAAACAAGAGGAAGGGGAAGAAGGAAGCCGTGAAGATGACCATCATGGAGACGTACGAGCTGACGGCGGAGCTCGGCCTGATCGTGGAGAAGATCTGCAGGGCCCACAGGGAGACGTTTCCCGCCCTCTGCCAGCTGGGAAAATACACCACGGTGAGTCTGGACACAGATGCTGAACGATGAAATGATCTCCAATGTTGATCTGTCTGTCCAGTGGTTAACAACAGCGTGAACGTCTTTCGGTCACGTCAACCATGAAGGGACAGATGTGTAGCGTCTTTGCTTTGGATCCATGTGATTTACTTCTCGCAGCAGCGCAGCAGTGCATCATGGTTGAAAATGACGTAAAGACAATTATCTGCTTGTTTTGATGACTTGGGATGATGGAGCTTGAAGCCTTTGGTTCACCTGTAGGGCTGTAGCGATACACTAATCTCTCGATACGATACACGATATTTGGTTTACAATAAGATATACAGTGGTACCTCTACTTATGAAATTAATTGGTTCTGGAAGTAGTTCCGTAACCTGAAACTTTCGTAAGCAGAGACGTGTTTTCCATGTAAATGCTCTAATCTGTTCCAAGCCTCCCAAAATTCAAACATAGTTTTTTTGAAATAAATTATAAAAAATACATGAAATAACATAAAAACCTGCAAGAAATACATGTTAGAACTAGAAAAGCACTCAGAGAGCGTAGACCTCCACTAAACGCAACAATTATCGAAAATTTGAAAGTGATCCAGAATCCAGGATTTCTTCCGAATCACACCCAAAATGAAATCAGTTCTTCCTTTTCACATTTTTGACAACTCCTGAAAATTTAATCAAAATCCATCCATAACTTTTTGAGTTATCTTGAACACAGACAGACAGATTAGCGGAGGTAAAAATTGTTTGTTTATCTGGGTTGCTGGGTTACGCTCATACAGACAAGGGGCCCTCCTAGCCAATGGGATGCCAGGAAGATGCTAAGCGATAGCCAATGGTAGAGCTGCGAGTAGCACGCTACTGTATTTTTGCCTTTCATATCCTGAAATTTCTTTTGTAACAAGAGGCAATATTTTCCCGTTGATGCGTTTCGTAACCTGAAAATTTCGTATGTAGAGACGTTCCTAAGTAGAGGTACCACTGTATATCGATATTCATATTACATTTACATCATTTTCCGAAAGATTTTAAAGGGACAAAGTGATTTTGGTGACATCTTGTGAGTGTTCCCATGACTTTGTTTGAATTAATTGAACTGAAAGCATCAATTGCACATTATATGGCTGACAGGCAGCTTGCTAATGCTGGACAAAATGAATAAAAGATTTGTTTCATTTATTTAAACAGTGCAAATTGTTGCTTGCAAGCTTTTCAAGGTGGGACACGGGGGTTTTGAAAGAAATTTAGAATATCGATACCCACAGCTGAAAAATCGATACTTTCTGGGGAAATAAAATATCGACATATACAGTCATGGAAAAAATTATTAGACCACCATTTTTTCTTCACTTTCTTGTTCATTTTAATACCTGGTACCACTAAACGTCATCATGTGACTAAAACAGACAGAAAAGAAAACACTGAATGCATAAAAGCAGTGTTTTTGGCAGTACAACGCCATAGCTATTGATGTAAAAACTTAAGTGATTTAGGTTATAATCAAGAAAACCATGGAAAATGGTAAGATATCAGCTCTTAAATAAAACTCTTATGAGCAATCTTTGTGGTTATCGATATGTTTGTCCAAACAAATGTACCTTTAGTTGTACCAGGCATTAAAATGAACAAGAAACTGAAGAAAACAAGGGTGGTCTAATCATTTTTTCCATGACTGTATAATATATATATATATATATATATATATATATATATATATATATATATATATATATATATATATATCGCAGCATTGGTAAAATCACCTGTAACGTTCAAGAGTCCAGAACAATGTTCCTGCAGCCCCACCATGAAACCGACGGTACTCCTACCGTCTCTGAAGCCTGTGTGGATGGAGGTTTGACTTTTAACGAAGTCAATGTTGGAATAAAGCCAGCTGTGGGATGTTGAGCTTTCCACCTTTGGGATTATTGGGGTTTAATGGGAAATGCAGGAATGTCTTTGAGTGACCCGCAGCAGGAAGGAATTTAAGACAGATTTAAGGTTGGGGGGGGCGGGGGGGGGGATGGGAGGGATGGGGGCCGTGGCATTTAGAAGAACTCCACTTGTGATCGTTATTTTGAAAGGTCAGCGCTCAGTGGAACGGGGGCTGGATAAACGTCTGCCCTTGTAGATCATGATTTAAGTCATTCATGTAAACATAACATTTAACGAGACGGTGGCAGATTCCCTCCATCCACCTGCTTCGTCCCAGTCAGGGGCGTGGACCCCATGGTGGCGGGAAATCACAGTAAAATATTTTGAAATTTTTAAGTATTATTTACTAGGGCTGGGCAAGTTAACGCGTTATTATTGCGTTAACGCATTAATTTATTAAAGCCGACATTTATTTTATCACGCGTTAACGCATGTTGCTCACATGCTTTTGTTTAGAAAAGTCTGTTACTGGCTGCTGCGGAACCGGAAAACAGTAAACATAAGGAAAAGCTAAAACAGACATGGAGAATGGTAAAAATCTGTGAACTTTACAGTTCAGGTAGCAATTCAGGTAGAAATATTAACAATTCTGTCTGCAAAAATATTCTAGACTGCAACAAAACTTTCGCGTCATTCCTCCATGTTCCATCAGATCTGCTCCATGTGTTCACTGTCCTGCTGTTCTCTAGCTGGTTACTGCAGTGCAGCTCCATCTAGTGGCACAGATGTGTAACGACAACAGAAAGTCCAGTCCTCCATTATAAAACAAATTCAGTTCTGTGGCCAGTTTTTTAATTTTGTATTTATGATCCAAGTCTAACATTGAAATATAAAAAAAAAAAAATTTTGTTTTTTTTTGTGTTAGATTAAATGAAAAACGTAATAAATGTCACTTTTTAATTTTTTTAAATTTTTGATTGACAGTTGGAAATGGAAAGAATGAATGATACACAGATTAGTAAAGTTACTGAACTTTAACATGGACATTTTCATTTTAAAGTTCTCCCAGACGGAGGATTCAACAGAAACAAGGTTATTTGTAACAACTGTCAAGTTGAACTCCCCGTTAAAAGTTTCTGCTGTTACCTCAGAAATTACCTGTTTTAATGTTCTAATTGTGCTGAGACACAATCACTTTGTTGGATTTTGTTTGTAGACTTTTTTTTTAATTTTTTATAAAAACAGGATGACATTAATGCCCTGGCAGTGGCAATAAGCTTTATTTTATTTGACATTTTTTAAGATGAGATTGACACTAAATATGTGTTACTGACAAGTGCTGATGTTAAAAGTGTTTGATAAAACAAATGTTATGACACTTTAGTTCATATGGCAGCAGAACATTTAAATAAAAGTGACCTTTACACTACTTTTGAATTCATTATTTGATTTTGCGTATACAATGCGATTAATCGCGATAAAAAATTTTAATCGTTGCCCAGCTCTATTATTTACGTATTATTGTCCTTTTATTTTTTGCTCTCATGTGATTGCTGCCATGTGATTGGTTGATTAGATATTTGTTCCTGTTCCAGCTGCTAAACTGTCTTTATCCTCATCACTTCACTGGTTTTTCTCTCTATTTGAGAGTGGAAAACAGTTTGAAATGGCATATTGGATCCTTCAAAGCTACAGAAAATCTCTTTCTGGTCATTTTTCTTCCTGATTAAGGTATAAACCCAATGCTGCTCTCCTTACAGAGGACTAGGACATTTTACTCTCTCCCGTCATGACAGACACCTTCAGTAACGATCAGTTGACGCCCTGTAATCAAGCTGATGTGTTTTTGTTTCACCTTCAGAAATGGATGTGGTTATTTTGCACGACACAAATCTGGTTTGGCAAGTCGGCAGAAGAGAGATGGAGGCGTGGGAGCGCAAGTAAAATCAGGAAGCAGAAGGAGAATAAAGGACTTACTGGCACAAAATGTTCTGCCGTGAAAACGTTTGGACTCAGAGTTCCTGTCAGTCTGACGTGTGAACATCTTCCCACGTTAGATTCTTCAGCGCATAGTTTGCGTGCTTGTAAAGACTTGAAATCTCATTAACTTGATGTGACTCACAGCGGCGTTACAGGTGGAGGTTATAAAAGAAGTCTGGTCGGCGTAATTCGTTGTGAAGCTGCAAACAGATGTTTTCAGAAGAAAACACTTGCTTGGACAGCTCTGAAACACTGATGAAAGTAAAGCATTAACTGTGTAGAGCTTTGGAAATAAACGGATATAAACGGGCCAGGTCCTGGTATCAGGTCCATCTGGGCCCAGACCGGCGCTGCTGTTGGATATCACTGTTATTGGGACAGATGTGGCCTGGAGGTCATCGGCTCGGCCAAACTGATGATGTAACTGATGTTATATGACGGCAGGTCGTGCAGGTGTGGCCCAAATGTCACAGCTCTGCCTCCACACGGGTCACAGTTGTGATGGCCGGACTCTAAGGCTCCGAGAAAACACGGATTTAGTTTCAGGTTTGAAACTACTGAAAAAAAAGAGTTTAAATTACGTAAAAACAGACTTGCTACAGCAGTTACAAGCAATAACTGATAATTAGGGCCCGAGCACCGAGGGTGCGAGGACCCTATTGTATTTCGAATGTTTATTATTAGGGCCCGAGCACCGAGGGTGCGAGGACCCTATTGTATTTCGAATGTTTATTATTATTAGGGCCCGAGCACCGAGGGTGCGAGGACCCTATTGTATTTCGAATGTTTATTAGGGCCCGAGCACCGAGGGTGCGAGGACCCTATTGTATTTCGAATGTTTATTAGGGCCCGAGCACCGAGGGTGCGAGGACCCTATTGTATTTCGAATGTTTATTATTATTATTATTATTATTATTATTAGGGCCCGAGCACCGAGGGTGCGAGGACCCTATTGTATTTCGAATGTTTATTATTATTATTATTATTATTATTATTATTATTATTATTATTATTATTCTTCTCCAAAATGAATCGCCTTTTTGGGGGCCTTAACATACTCGAAAACTCACGAGATTTTGCACACGTATTCATTGTCTGCGAAATTTACATATTTTATGGGTGCTGCACATGGGCACACAAAAGTGGCTCAATAGCGCCACCTTGTTTTTTTAAAACGACGAGCCCCTCGATATGCTTCCACCTACAGACATGAACTTTGTGTGACTGATGTATCATCCTCAGACCTACAAAAAAGTCTCATGGACCCATGCTCTAACTCCCACAGGAAGTCCGCTATTTTTAATGGAACATGCAGTTCCTCCAATGTTTTGGTCATTTCCAGGCCTCGTACTTTAACGAACTCCTCCCAGAGATTTGGTCCGATTGACTCCAAACTTGTTTTGTTCTAATCTAGACACATGGCCGAAGAAAGTTTGCGAAGCATATAACTTTTTACCAGAGGGCGTGGCTGCAGTGACGCGGCGAAGTTTGATGTCATTTCGAAGACTCGCCATGAAAAAGAAATGGACTGTAACTCGGCCATAAAGTGTTTAATCTGGTCCAAAACGGATCAGTATGATCGTAGTCCCATCCTTAACACATAGCAGCTATCAGATTGAGGAACCGTTATAGCGCCACCTATTGGCAACTGGAAATGTCAAGTTATGCATTAGGCATCCCTGCCTCGAGTGTGATGAGCCGACAGACCTCAAACCAGTTCAAATCAGTAGTAAAGTCATTGAAGATGATTGACAGTGAAAACTGTAACTTTTTATCAAAGGGCGTGGCTGTGATAGTACGGCGAAGTTGGATGTCTCGCCACGAATGGAAAAGTTGTTATAACTTGCACATGCATTGTTCAATCTGCACCAAAAGCAATATGTCTGATGATTCTTCCACCCTGAACAAGTGTATATGACAATCTTGGATGAACTCCATAGCGCCACCATCTGGTCATAGGAATATGATTTTTGTCTTATTATGTCCATTATTTACCTTCCTCTTCATCGTATCAGCCTGAGAAGCGGTCAGACTGAAGTCAGAAGGGCGCTGATGCATGATTTACAATTTCATGTATGCACGTCCAACGGTGCCAGCGCTATTCATCATAAAACAGGAAGTGCTCTTCTCCAAAATAAATTGCCTTTTTGGGGGCCTTAACATACTCAAAAAGTTGCAAAATTTTCCACACATATTAGCTGTGTGAGAATTTTACATATTTTATAGGTGCTGCACATGGGCACACAAAAGTGGCTCAATAGCGCCACCTTGTTTTTTTAAAACGATGAGCCCCTCGATATGCTTCTACCTACAGACATGAACTTTGTGGGACTGATGTATCATCCTCAGACCTACAAAAAAGTCTCTTGGACCCCTGCTCTAATTCTCACAGGAAGTCCGCTATTTTTAATGGAACATGCAGTTTCTCCAATATTTTGGTCATTTCCAGGCCTCGTACTTTAACGAACTCCTCCCAGAGATTTGGTCTGATTGACTCCAAACTTGTTTTGTTCTAATCTAGACACATGGCCGAAGAAAGTTTGCGAAGCATATAACTTTTTACCAGAGGGCGTGGCTGCAGTGATGCGGTGAAGTTTGATGTCATATCGAAGACTCGCCATTAAGGAGAATTGGGCTGTAACTCGGCCATAAAGTGTTTTATCTGGTCCAAAACGGATGAGTTTGACTGTAGTTTCATCCTTAATACATAGCAGCTATCAGATTGAGGAAACCTTGTAGCGCCACCTATTGGCAACAGGAAATGTCATCTTTTGCATTAGGCATCCCTGCTTCGTGTGTGATGAGTCGACACACTGCAAGCCATATTAAATCAGTTGGAAACACATTAAAGATACCAGAGAGTGAAAATTGTAACTTTTCATCAAAGCGTGTGGCCATTAGAGGACACCAAAGTTTGATATCTATGAATGAAAAAAGTCTGATCTAGTTGTCATGCTTTTCAAGACAAAGAACGGTCTTTGTCGCCATCTAGTGGCGGCAGAAGGTAGCAGCCACTAGATGGCGACAAAGACCGTTCTTTGTCTTTAAAAGGCATGGATAATTGCTGGATATGACACAGATTTTCTTGTAGCAATGCTAATTTGTGCCTTCAGTGTTTCCGTAGCTAGTTCAGACGACAAATGTCCGAGAGAGTTTCAGTTGACAGGTTGTCAGAGAGAGACAGACAGCAGGAAAACTTTCATCCTTTTTATATGGCCAGAAAACGTTTGCCTGTGAGTATTATTTTTATGTTCAGATGTTGTAACACCGCATTAAGAGAACGTTTCGTTCATTAACAGAGTTGACAGTACAAAAACATTCACTAATCCGCACATGCTAACCGCTAGCATCGCTATGCAATTTCCCATATAAGTTAGCATTAAGCTAGCGGACTTTTTTCCATGAATCTAAACATGTTTGTTTGTGTTTGTATGTGAATGTATTTAGATAAAATGAAAGAAAAAAAATCATCAGGCGTTATGTTGAGTGGGTCCCCACTTCAAGCCAGTGATGTAGCATTAGAGCAATCTGCAATTATTTTCATCAAATATTTGTCAGTATAGACCTTTTCGGGCCAGCCCCCAGGAAGTACCCCGTCCCCCATTGCTGGGTTGTGCTACAGAGGGACACTTTCACCGGCTCGCAGATTAGCCAGTGTTTTTCTCTTTCTACAAATATATATTTTTATAATGTCGAGTCGGTCGAGTGGGAATACATGTTCCGTCATAAACTGTGCCAACAATGGCATGAAAATTCAACAATGGAAGAAGAAAGTATGTGAAATACACAAGCCTTTACTGCACGAAGACTGTTGTTTGCAGAACAAGACGTTAGGAAGACGTGGGTGAAAAATATCAACAGAAAGAACTTTGTTCCAAACAAATACAGCCGGGTGAGTTTTCGTTAACATTCAATCTCATACTACTCATAGTCTAGCTGAGAGTCCCGGACGATTCTGGCCGAAAAAACAGCAGTATGAGGCTACTGTAGAGCCCTATGGAATCCGTGATCACGGAATCACGGACGGAATCGCGGAATTGGAGATTAAAAACGGAATTCACTTTAAATGCGCAATATAACAGAACTGAACAGCAATTTGCGCAAAAGTTTGTTTTTTTTCTTCCGGACTAAAAGTGACTTTTCTTTTTTTAAGATTTTTTTTGGCACTAGTGACTTGTATTGATGGTGGAGAGAGACAGGAAGGGGGGCAGAGAGAACGGGGAAGACACGCAGCAAGGAGCCGACAAGCCGGGAGTCGAGCTCGCGATTAGCCGCACGAGGACTGTAGCCTCTGTACCTGGGCCGCCTGCCCGAACCACTGCTCTACCGGGGCGGCCCGAAAGGAACTTTTCTTTCAAGAAAATGTTCCAACGGGGGTCACGAAAAGCTGGGACACTGCGCGCTTCTCCGCCTTCTGCCCCCGCTTTCCTCCATTAATAAAAAAAAAAAAAAAAAACACGTCGAAGCGGCCACCTGAGAAACCGGCGAAGAAACGAAGGAACTACCGGCTGTCTCCCAGGTACAGGACAGAGCAGTTTCTCCGAGATTATTATGTGTCTGGTGATTCAGTGTTCTGCTAGTTTAGCCAGGACACGATTGAATGGACATGAAAAGATACGTGCGAGGATCACTGGACGAGTGAAAAGCACAAACATAAAAAGGCGAGAATCCCTCACTGATCAAAACACAAAGAGGCTGTAACAGCTGGAACACCTAAAGATAAAATCACACTGACACACAACCAGTGTTCAGCGCTTTGGATTTCATAGCATCTATATCAGCTGTAGTAAATATAGTTTATTCTGTTATCAGACACATAGTTTGTCATGACGTACCTGAAAAATGTCAGGTACGTCATGACAAACTATGTGTCTGATAACAGAATAAATTAAACAGGCTAAAATGATTAGTTTACAGCTGTTGAAATTCCTTTCTTTGTTTCACTTTAAATGGATTTTACCTATTTTAGTTTTTTTTTTCTTGAATTTTTTTCTTTGTCATAAAATGAATGTTTTATTGGACACAATATGTTTAAAAGTATGATAACAGTAAACGTTTACAGTTATATTTGCATAAATTGTCTATATTTCATTATTTTATATACTGTATTGGGGTTAAATTTGCATAAAATGCTTAAAACGAAATTCTCAAAAATTAAAAACCGAAAAAAACACCGAAAATGAAAAAAATCAAAACGGAATTTGAGAAAAAATAAAACGGATTTCATAGGGCCCTACTACTGTAGCCCTCAGCACTAGCACAAGCCTATGAATGAATGAATGAATGAATGAATGAATGAATGACTAAGAAGAATGATAAAATAAATTAAATATAACATTAACACATAGCCTAATTTACCGCTAGCGTTAATGTTACAGTAGCATAATCTTTATGGCTTGTTGACGTTAGTTATAACCAGCGTTGCAGCGTTCCACAGTTTTTAGTGTTTGGTTATGGGAATAGATCATGTTATTTCCATAACCAATCATTAAAAACAGCGATAAACTACCTTCATCTGTAACTGGAGGCCACTGCCTAACATCATCAATCCAAGACATGTCTGCGTTATCAGTAACAGATGCTCCACGCTGCTGTGTTTGGGTTAGTTGGTGGAGCACCGCACACTCCAGTTATGGCGGGGCCACTAGGGGGCGCATGTCCACAATTTTTAAGTCGAAAAGGTCTATACTGCTGTATGTAGTCTGCTGGGGTCCAGCCCTCTCTGTCCTAAACATGTTTCCTCTTCTTGGTCAAGCTGGGCTTGATTTGGTGTAAACGAAGAAGCGTTACAGCACATTCCACACCCTTTCTTGGACTTTCTTGATAGCTGGGTCCTGGTGTTGTCTCTTCAGAGACATTGGCTGAGACATCAGCCTCATCTTGCTGTGTCTGAGAGTGAGGTCTGGGGGGTGTGTGATCTGGCAATGTCACAATCTGACCAATATCTTTTATATTCATCACTGAAACAATTACTTCCATCATTTGCTGAAAGGGCTGTGGGTCCTCACACCCACTACTGTCTTCCTCACTGCTGCTCGGCTCTGGTTTCCTTTAGTAATTGTACAATAATGCGTTATTTTATGAATAACTTTATTGTCTTCATCCCAAAATTATATTTGAAAGATAGCAGTCATCTTATAATCAGATGTGTCCTATATTTGAGCCAATATGGTAATTTACTAGAAATCTAAATGAATAGAAATCCTTTTATTGTGACTTTACAGGAGTAATATGAGATTAAAAAAGTAACTATGGATACAGCTGAATAAGAAAGGTAAAGGTAAAGGAGGGAAGAGAAAAGGTGAAGACACAACTTAATGGATCATGTTGGTGTCCCCCTGCAGCGTAGACCTATAGCAGCATAACTATGATGAGGCTGTTTCAGACCAGTCTGCTCTATTCTGGTCTTCATCCATTCCTGTAACTGTAGCTGTGACTATTGGCCCTAACACACTATTGTTGAGACTAACTGTAGGCTCTACTAAACAGATTTCTTTCCGTGAATGGAAAAGTTGTCCTGAATTACACATGCATTATCCAATCTGCTTGAACATTCATATATTTGATGATTCTTTCACTCTGAACAAGTGTATCTGACAATCTTGGACAGTGCTACTGTCTCATCAAAGGATCATCATCTTGGTCACATTTAGTGTGTTTTGTATCCTATGCGTGCTTTATCAGAACAGCCTTGGATTCCTACAGCTCATACTGATAAAAGTCCTCATTCACCATCCAAATGTTGTACATGGATGAGTCTAAGATAACAGCAGTAATGTGTTCAGTTTTCCTGGTTCTTGCTAGAACTCTGGCAACAGGGTTCATCATGATCTGAAGCTGTCTAATCAGATAAAAGATCATTATGGTAGTCAAGTTTGCTGGAGATGAAGGCTGGATAAGTTTCTGTAAATCTGCTCTGGACATCAAATCTCTGACTCTTTATATTTTTTTAAGATTATAGACCGCTGTAACAGTTACAGCCTTGTTTTGCCAACTTAGAACTCAGCTCTGAGTAGATTCAGCTTCAGTTCTTTTTGTTTTCATACCTCTGGATTCAAGCTGGGCAGCAACCTTTACATTTTTAAAGCCAAATTGGATATTTACTGTATTGTCTTTATTCCCGACTGGATTGGGAAGGTGGTGGACACCTGGGGGGTGGTGGCAATGGGTGCGAGGGCCCGATAAACGCTGCTTGCAGCTTTAATTATTATTATTATTATTATTATTATTATTCTTCTCCGAAATGAATCGCCTTTTTGGGGGCCTTAACATACTCGAAAACTCACGAGATTTTGCACACGTATTCATTGTGTGCGAAATTTACATATTTTATGGGTGCTGGGCATGGGCACACAAAAGTGGCTCAATAGCGCCACCTTGTTTTTTTAAAACGACGAGCCCCTCGATATGCTTCCACCTACAGACTTGAACTTTGTGTGACTGATGTATCATCCTCAGACCTACAAAAAAGTCTCATGGACCCCTGCTCTAACTCCCACAGGAAGTCCGCTATTTTTAATGGAACATGCAGTTCCTCCAATATTTTGGTCATTTCCAGGCCTCGTACTTTAACTAACTCCTCCCAGAGATTTGGTCCGATTGACTCCAAACTTTTTTTGTTCTAATCTAGACACATGGCCGAAGAAAGTTTGCGAAGCATATAACTTTTTACCAGAGGGCGTGGCTGCAGTGACGCGGCGAAGTTTGATGTCATTTCGAAGACTCGCCATGAAAAAGAAATGGACTGTAACTCGGCCATAAAGTGTTTAATCTGGTCCAAAACGGATCAGTATGATCGTAGTCCCATCCTTAACACATAGCAGCTATCAGATTTAGGAAACGTTGTAGCGCCACCTATTGGCAACTGGAAATGTCAAGTTATGCATTAGGCATCCCTGCCTCGAGTGTGATGAGCCGACAGACCTCAAACCAGTTCAAATCAGTAGTAAAGTCATTGAAGATGATTGACAGTGAAAACTGTAACTTTTTATCAAAGGGCGTGGCTGTGATAGTACGGCGAAGTTGGATGTCTCGCCACAAATGGAAAAGTGTTATAACTTGCACATGCATTGTTCAATCTGCACCAAAAGCTATATGTCTGATGATTCTTCCACCCTGAACAAGTGTATATGACAATCTTGGATGAACTCCATAGCGCCACCATCTGGTCATAGGAATATGATTTTTGTCTTATTATGTCCATTATTTACCTTCCTCTTCATCGTATCAGCCTGAGAAGCGGTCAGACTGAAGTCAGAAGGGTGCTGATGCATGATGTACAATTTCATGTATGCACGTCCAACGGTGCCAGCGCTATTCATCATAAAACAGGAAGTGCTCTTCTCCAAAATAAATTGCCTTTTTTGGGGCCTTAACATACTCAAAAAGTTGCAAAATTTTCCACACATATTAGTTGTGTGAGAATTTTACATATTTTATGGGTGCTGCACATGGGCACACAAAAGTGGCTCAATAGCGCCACCTTGTTTTTTTAAAACGATGAGCCCCTCGATATGCTTCTACCTACAGACATGAACTTTGTGGGACTGATGTATCATCCTCAGACCTACAAAAAAGTCTCTTGGACCCATGCTCTAATTCTCACAGGAAGTCCGCTATTTTTAATGGAACATGCAGTTTCTCCAATATTTTGGTCATTTCCAGGCCTCGTACTTTAACTAACTCCTCCCAGAGATTTGGTCCGATTGACTCCAAACTTGTTTTGTTCTAATCTAGACACATGGCCAAAGAAAGTTTGCGAAGCATACAACTTTTTACCAGAGGGCGTGGCTGCAGTGATGCGGTGAAGTTTGATGTCATATCGAAGACTCGCCATGAAAGAGAAATGGGCTGTAACTCGGCCATAAAGTGTTTAATCTGGTCCAAAACAGATGAGTTTGACTGTAGTCCCATCCTTAATACATAGCAGCTATCAGATTGAGGAAACCTTGTAGCGCCACCTACTGGCAACAGGAAATGTCATCTTTTGCATTAGGCATCCCTGCCTCGTGTGTGATGAGTCGACACACTGCAAGCCATATTAAATCAGTTGGAAACACATTAAAGATACCAGAGAGTGAAAATTGTAACTTTTCATCAAAGCATGTGGCCATTAGAGAACACCAAAGTTTGATATCTATGAATGAAAAAAGTCTGATCTAGTTGTCATGCTTTTCAAGACAAAGAACGGTCTTTGTCTTTAAAAGGCATGGATAATTGCTGGATATGACACAGATTTTCTTGTAGCAATGCTAATTTGTGCCTTCAGTGTTTCCGTAGCTGGTTCAGACGACAAATGTCCGAGAGAGTTTCAGTTGACAGGTTGTCAGAGAGAGACAGACAGCAGGAAAACTTTCATCCTTTTTATATGGCCAGAAAACGTTTGCCTGTGAGTATTATTTTTATGTTCAGATGTTGTAACACCGCATTTAGAGAACGTTTCGTTCATTAACAGAGTTGACAGTACATTCACTAATCCGCACATGCTAACCGCTAGCATCGCTATGCAATTTCCCATATAAGTTAGCATTAAGCTAGCGGACTTTTTTCCATGAATCTAAACATGTTTGTATGTGAATGTATTTAGATAAAATGAAAGAAAAAAAATCATCAGGCGTTATGTTGAGTGGGTCCCCACTTCAAGCCAGTGATGTAGCATTAGAGCAATCTGCAATTATTTTCATCAAATATTTGTCAGTATAGACCTTTTCGGGCCAGCCCCCCAGGAAGTACCCCGTCCCCCATTGCTGGGTTGTGCTACAGAGCGACACTTTCACCGGCTCGCAGATTAGCCAGTGTTTTTCTCTTTCTACAAATATATATTTTTATAATGTCGAGTCGGTCGAGTGGGAATACATGTTCCGTCATAAACTGTGCCAACAATGGCATGAAAATTCAACAATGGAAGAAGAAAGTATGTGAAATACACAAGCCTTTACTGCACGAAGACTGTTGTTTGCAGAACAAGACGTTAGGAAGACGTGGGTGAAAAATATCAACAGAAAGGACTTTGTTCCAAATAAATACAGCCGGGTGAGTTTTCGTTAACATTCAATCTCATACTACTCATAGTCTTGCTGAGAGTCCCGGACGATTCTGGCCGAAAGAAACAGCAGTATGAGGCTACTGTAGA
>JAGFBZ010000536.1:0-199690 GCA_018398805.1 Hirundichthys speculiger
GTTGAAGCAGGAAAAATAAGGAACTTAAAATATCAATTTTATGAATCTGAGATTGAAATCTTTGAAGATAAATCATTTATCTGACTTTAACACAGGGCCGGACTGGGAGACTTTTTCAGGCCAGGAGTCAGTCATGTAACCAGGCCACCCTGGCCTTGCCCACACGCGCACGTTCACGCCCACACCTACATGCATTGGCACGCATGTACACGAACACACGCACACACACACTGCATTCCAAATAGAAGTTCAAATATGGGACCTATGTACAAAACTAAGTTAGGAATATACAGTAACTTTTGTGTTTTGGGGCCGGGCTGGTAAAATACAGTAACACAACAATCCTCAGCAAAATCCACTAACACACTTACTAGAAGAGAATAAAGGTTTTAACGCAGTGCATTCTTCTGAAGAATCCTGATGCTGTGAAGAGCTCTGTGATTTTGTCTGCAGCCTTGGAGAATAAACCTCCGTTTTGCACCTCCGTCGTTGTCAGTGCCATGCTTAACAGCTGAATATATTGCATCACCAGCGCACAGTAATTAATAATTCTTACGGCTAAGAAGATTCCCAAATTCTTGGCATTACAGTTTACTTAAACATCATATCATGTGGAATGTCAACTTGCCTCTTTGGCATCATATTTTTATGTGTAGCCTACAATATAACCTAATAAACAAAGACAACAAAGTCCAAATTAACAATTAATCAGCTATGAGGGGACAGCCTTTGAATACATGTTCACAGAACATGCACGCACTGATAGACGCAATGTATAATACAGTCCGAGAGGATAGTTGGCTGGTTTGTGGAGATCAACGCAGTGATAATGGAGCTGGCGGGACTCCAAACCGAATCACTTATAGTCGGGAGTTTCTCCTGTCTTTGCAACCTTCTGGAAACGACCCTGACATCTCTTCCCCACTGTTACATGGTCTGGACAAAGATGGGGTATCCAGGAAAATACTCTCAAAAAGGATACGGAGGAAAAGAGGGGAAGGGGAGGGGTCCAGCGGAGAATCAAGAGAGTTGATCTTGACGTCAGACGGAGTCTCCCTCCTCTTCCATCAATTCTGCTTTCCAATGTGCAGTCCATCCGAAACAAGGTGGACGAACTGGAGGCTTACGCTAAATGTAGCCGTGAGTTTAAGGAGACGTGTCTCTTGGCCCTTACGGAGACATGGCTGGGTGAAGTTGATAAGGACGACGAATTGTTCATCCGTGGGTTTTGGTCATCCCACCTGAATGGATAGAAATCCCACCATCACAAACAAGGCAAGGGGGGGAGGAGTCTGCTTTTATGTGAATGGCTGCGGTTACATGATGTTTTTTAATTCGGAATTAAAATTAGGAATTAAATAATTCCGAATTAAACTATTTTCCTTCCAGTTTACATGGAAATAGTAATTCCGAATTGAGGTTTCATGGAAAACACGTTTGTTCGGCTTTATCCAACTCTGCTTTAGGTCTGGGGGTTGGGAAGGGTTCTGATTGGATGGGGGGGGGCAGACGTCTTTACATCTACCGGAAGAAAACTGCTTAGCTAACTGGTTAGCAACAACATTCCACTTATTTTTGACCTGGGTGGCGTCTCTATCTGTGAAACCTCCTTCATTTAACCTGGCCGCTTTGAAAAGCTCACAATTTTTTATGTTTCCTGCCATCTGTTCTTTTAATTATTTCCAGTTCCTCCAAGCTAGTTATTAAATAAATCGTCTCTGCTCTTCAACACCGTTTACTGCGTGCTGCCGGAATATAAGCGTCATCGCAACAGACGTGCAAGAGAACGAGCATGTGCAGAAAGACGGGAATTAATTTAAAGAGGAATGAGTGTTTACATGACCGCGGAATTACTTAATGCAGAATTAAAATGGGAATAAACCAGCCACTTACTTCAGAATTAAGTTAATTCGGAATTGACATTTTCATATGGAATTAGGTGTTTACATGGTAACTTTTATTTAACTTTAACTTTAATTCTGAATTAAAGAGGAATTAAACTTCCCATGTAAACGCACCCATTGAAAGGTATTACAATACTGTTGTTGTGCGGGAAAGGATCTGCACAACCGATCTGGAATTATTGTCCATCTCCCTCCGTCCCCATTATTTGCCCAGGGAATTTTCCCAACTATTTTTTACTATTGTTTATATTCACCCACGGGCCAATATTACTGCAGCCACACAACTGATCATGGATGTGACACATAAGCTTGACTCTCTTTCTCCTGACGCTCCCAAATTCATTCTTGGAGATTTGAATCATTGTCGGTTGGACAAATCATTAAAAACCTATGAGTAATATGTAACATGCGCCACTACACAACGGAATACAATGATTGACTTGTGTTACGGGACTGCGCCCGGTGCTTATAAATCTGTTCCCAGACCTGCATTGGGAGCATCTTATCACCACAGCATCTTCCTCCTGCCCTCTTATAAGCCCGTTTGTAAACGCCTTGAGCGCAACTGTAAAGAAAATCAAGTGCTGGACAGGAAAGCATCAGCAAACTACAAGCTTGTTTTGAGTGCACAGACTGGACTGTTTTCTACGATGCTTGTGATGACTGTAATGATCTGACTGAGGTGGTGTCTTCCTACGTATCTTTCTGTGTAGATACTAATATCCACTGCAAAGAGATTACTATTTTTCCAAATAACAAACCTTGGGTTACCTAAGAACTAAAAAAGGTCCTCAATAAGAAGAAACACATTTTCTTTGCAGGCAATAGTCAGGATAAGAAAGAAGTATCCAGGGAAGTGAGGACTGAGATAAGGAGAGCAAAGAAAATGTACAGAGATAAAATAGAATTACAGTACAGTAGAGGCAAGTCTATGGCCTCTATAAACCAGAATAAAAACAGCACTGGGACATATGTTCATTTGGAAGGGGTTAATGACCAGGAACTGCCAAATGTTTTAAATGCTTTTTATTCTCGTTTTGACCAGCATGACTTTTCAGAGAAGATAAGTCAACTCAAACATTAACTTTTTCCCGTCAGTGAGATCACAGTAGTTGAAGATGAGGTGGTTAAGCTGTTGTCAGGCACTGATGTGAGGAAAGCCCCAGGTCCTGATGGTATATGTGGCCGTACACTGCATCACTGTGCCGTGCAACTTACTGCTGTTTTTACATATATTTTTCAAATAATAGTAGATTCTTTTAAATATCCTGACATTTGGAAAATATCACATATTGTGCCACTACCAAAGTGTAGCAACCCTAGACAGCCTAATGATTTCAGGCCAATTGCCCTCACTTCATTGATTATGAAAATCCTGGAGAAATTAATCAAAAATGAGATTCTCACTGCCGTCGAGGGTAAACTTGACCCTCTGCAGTTTGCGTACCAGGCTGGAAAGGGTGTCGAGGATGCTAAGATTTTTATTCTTAACACCTTGTACAAACATTTGGAGAAACCTAATTCCCATGCTAGACTGTTGTTTGGAGATTTCTCCTCTGCTTTTAACCACATGCAACCTTTTCTTCTAATTGAGAGACTTATTTCTGATTTTAAACTATCAAATCAACTTGTTTTATTGATTTTAGATTACATGACCAACAGACAGCAGAGGGTCATTGTGAATGGTTATTTGTCTGACATTGTTGTGACAAACACGGGTTCACCACAAGGGTGCGTACTGTCACCTCTTCTTTACATCCTATTTACTGACAGCTGCAGATCATTTTGTGAGGGCAGCTTCCTTGTCAAGTTTTGGGATGATACTGTGTTGTTGTCTCTCCTTCAGAGGGCCCAACAGAACCATGGTGTGGCCCTCCCTGCATTCGTAGACTGGTGTAAGGACAACTTTTTAGAGTTGAATGCATCCAAAACTAAAGAAATGTTGATAGATTTTAGACGTAACAAGCAGGCCTTCATAGAGAGTATCATAGATGGAGAGAAGATTGAACTTGTCAGCTCCTACAAATATCTGTTCACTTTGTTTGACAACCAGCTTAAATCTGATGTCAACACTGAAGCATTGGTCAAACGTGGACAGCAGAGGATTCATCTCCATATGTTGAATTCCTTTTCTGTCAGTCCAGTGATTCTCTGTCGTTTTTTATCAGTCCTTTCATTGAAGGCCTTTTAACTTATTCTTTTATCTGTTGGTTCAACAACCGGTCACTCAGGGACAGAAACAGTCTCAACAGTGTGGTGAAAATCTGTTCCAGGATTATTGGACTCAAGCAGAAAGACCTAGGTTCCCTTTGGGAACAACAGAATTTTGAGGAAAACTCACAGTATTCTGGGTACCTCTGGACATGTGCTAGCAAAAGAATTTTCACTGCTGCCTTCAGGGCGTCGTTATGCCCAACCTGTGTTTAAGGGCAATCGCTTTTCCAAGTCTTTTATCCCGGTATGTCCGGTTGTTAAATTTATCCTTATGAATCTGTTTGGTTTGTACTGTGCATCTGGGTACTGTGTAGCTTCTTGGAAAGATTTCATCTGGTGTTTGTATAGGCTTTTATTTATTTTTTTTATTTTTTTATTTTTTTTATTATTAATGCATTTATTGGTATTAGCACTTTTTTAAATTTTATGCAACAAATTGCAGATTTTGCACACAGCTGCCAACTTTCTCTCTGTGTTTTTATTGTAAGTTTTTTTTTTTATGTGTGTGTTGGGGCGCGAGCTGCCGAATTGAATTGCCCTTCAAGGGATAAATAAAGTTGACTTGAATCTTGAATCTTGAATCTAGTTCCTAATAAGCAATCACATAATATTGACTCATATTCTAATATAGGGCTGGGATACATAACAGCAAGTCAGCAACAGACAGCAAAATTCAACACCACTTAATAGAAATGAGAGCCATTTATGTCAAATGGCAGTGCCTGTTGGTGTTTTGTCTGCAACTTGCATGTTGTTGCTCTAGAAATGATTCTGGACCTTCTGCCAACTGCTCTGCACTGGCTTCTCCTGAAGTACCAGCAGGACTTATGTCATCACCATCACCACCTTTGAATAGCAAACATATGCTTACAGTGTTTTTCCATACACTATAGTTCATATAGTAAGATAGTGTAGCCTATGTCTCACTTATTGTGCCCTTGTATTCATATACATAATAATGGAATGATAACAGTAAATAAAAAGTGGCTTGTTTCATGGCCAGGGCCTATAGCCTACTGTGTAAAAGTGTACAGCCTCAAGGACCCAGGTCCCTGGACCTCAAGAACCAGTGATTTTTGTTGTTGTTGTTGTTGTTTTTACATAACTTACTTGCAGAGGTATCTTGGCTGGGGGGGGGTTGAATAAACTTGTCAATTTACGGCATTTGGCCGCATCCTCCTGCAGCGCCTTTCTTTTTTTCTGTCTCTCCCTCTCGGCACACCGCCTTTTCTTTTTTTTTTTTACCCAGGGGGTCCATGGTTTTCACCCCCCCCTCTTCCTCCGCAGCTGTCTGTGTGGTTGACACGGACTGTTGGAGCGGGTGTTAATCAAAACAAACCAATCGCCTTGTCCTCCTCACATGCTACTGGGCTGAGTGGCCTCTGATTGGCCAGGCCTGCCTCTTTGACTTAGAAAAAAAAAAGTCAGATAGCCGCGGCGCCGGCTGACTGGCAGACTTAAAAAAAGAGAGAGAGAGAGAGACGCAGGCCAGCAGGCCAATCACAGGCCGGCGCTTCGGGAAACCTCCCGGTTCTCCCGATGACCAGTCCGGGCCTGGACTGCAGTACCAGTTTTGGCCATAATCTTACAAATGGCTCCTTTAAAGGTTGTGTATACTCTCGCAGCAATGTGTCGCAGTTGTCACCGGTATGCTGCAGTTATGTTGGATTTATGCCCAAACGCGGTCTCCACTGTGTTGCCACAATGCGAGAGCGACAATCAGGAACTAGCTAAACTTACTAAACTTATCTCTTGTGTTTTTCCACTTCCTCACTGTCTCGGCCGCATCATCACATTCATCGCTATCTCCCTCCATGAATTACTAGAATATGTGCCGTCTTTGTAGTGTGGAGAACCAGAATCGTACAGATGTGGGTACTTCCTCATTTCTTTAATGACGCGCTCTTTTCTATGCGGGTGTAGAATTGACCAATCAGAGGCCTCCTTTCTCTCCTCTCTCCTCCTCCTCTCTGGGTGGGAGGAAGATGATGAGGATACTGGAGACTACTTTTATGACTGAAAACTAGCCTGTATGTGTTAAGTAATTAACACAAATTAGGCACAGATTTCAGATAAATGTGTCATTTTTAACTGTACTTTTTCATTCCAAATTAAAGATGAATGTGTAAGAATGTTAGTAAATTAGAGAATAGCCAAACTTGAACTACATACACGTTGTTTAGCCTCTTGTAACTTCAAGGCCCGTTCTAATGTATTGTAGAATCAGATTAATATCAAGGACGTTAATGTTATCATAAACCAAGCAAACATGGAGTTATAAAATAACCAGTTTATTTTCATTTGATTTGTTATTAAATACATGTATCACACTTTGCTCTTTCAAACTAGCAATTACTTTCTTTACTCTTGTTTAATGACAGAATCAGTGGGTGGAACCAATTTCAATAAAATAAGCGAATAAGACAGTTTATTTCAATCTTTTTCAAAGTCAGCAGTTTAATTATTAAATATTGACCTGAAATCATCTGAACTGTTCATCTGTAACTAGTTTAATCATTTTATCATAAATAAATCAGGGTGTATTCTGGAGTCAGACCTTTAGGGGGAGCTCTACTGGTGCTCTGGCCCAAACGGGTTCAGACTGTTAAATTACACTGGATAACAATAAACAGTTTTCTGTTGATGGTAGTTGAAGTTCCAACTCCAGATGGGTATACTACGAAGCGAGATTAGAGGGTTAGCGAGGTATGTTGAGTCTAAAGCCAGGATTTCCGGTACCACGAAGGTGGCTCTCTTTTAACCTGGCTAGATCACCATGGTAACTTACTCTGCAAGCTTAACCTGGTCCGGAGCAGGTTATGTGCAGAGTTTAGGCTCAAATCGGCTCTAACCAAGCGCCACCCTTTCACTTTCACCCAATCCCGTTGACCTGAGCGCCAGGATTGTGCAATGGAGGGAGAGTATTCAGAGACCGGACTGATCCGCTGGCTTCCCATGACCATATTCTCTATGAACGCTAGAGATTTCCAGCTGAGGGAATCCGTTACATTTGTAATCTGCTAGAGCCAGATATTGGCAGCGCCACCAAACGCAGCCGTGCGCTCACAGTAGCGCAAACGGTGTGCGTTTATTTGTGTTTCTTTGCCACGGGAACCTACATGTATTCAGTTGGTGATGCAGAAAATCTGAGCAAGAATACTGGAATAAAGGTTGTACTTGCTCTTACTGAACTGCTGAATATGTTTGCAGTATTCCCTGGCCATCTGCCCACGCTTCAAATAAAAGAAACATTTTACAAAATCGCAGGCAACATAGATTAATAGTCCATTATATTGATAATCAGTGTGACGTGGAATTTCATGTGAAATGTTTCTGTTTGCTTCAGGTAATATTAACACTTTTACACAGAGTATTATCCACAGACTGAAAAAAATTATGAAAGCAACTACCTTACATACCACTTTGAATTATATTTTGGTGCTTGGTCTTGATTTGCAGCCAAGTCCTTTTTGTAGTGCTGGTACCACAGCTATTAGAACGCCCATTAAAATCTGGATAGTCTATATGGTATTATATAGCTGCTGGTGTACTGGGCTGCATTATATTGAAAACTATTTCTAATATTTTGTCCACTCTATTAACATATATGAGGGGGGCAAAATATTAGGTACACTTTTCAATGTAACACAATCCAGTACACCACCAGCTATGACTTCAATAATAAACATAAAGTAGAATCATCTATTATTACCTTTCTGACAATGTTAACAAAAACTGAAAATGTAGAAGCTTATTAAAAGTAGAATATAGCAAAGCGTTTGTATTGAATTGTATTAGATTACACAGGTGTACCTATTAAAGTGGCCGGTGAGCGTATATTGGTATCACAGATAATATTAAATCTTAAATTAATTTCACATAGATTTAGCAAAAAACTAAAGTGATTTTCATTTATCATTCATAATGGGACAGTCAGACCTACATAATGTTTAAATCTGCTGCATTAAGTTTAAAGTTTAAGCGCTCTAAAAGAGGGAGGGAGATTAATTAAGGTGCATTAAGTGGTGAAATAAATATAAATTACAAATTTACACGATCTGCAATTTTTTGCCAGCACTCCTTTCTGGCTTTATTCGCACCTACAGTGTTGCTTTTGGCTGTAAAGATTTCTTTGAAATCCTCATAGCCCTGCATTATTAAAACCTGCTCCTCCTGACTGAAATATACAGACCGACATCTATCCATTTTATCTGGAATAGGCGTCAATTGACGCGTCAAACGCCCCCTTTAATGTGAACACGCACAGAGCAGAAAGCAGAAAGCCGCGGTTAACAAAGATAGTTGATAACCACCGTCGTGGTACCAGTTATCTCTGATGGGGAGTTTCAGGTTTGTTAAGCCAGCTCACCCAAAGAAAGCCTGGCTGTGTCGAACTTGCTTCGTATTATACCCCTCAGTACTACTGCTATTACAACTCTTTTATGGACGTCCATCAGTAGTTGATGACAGCTGTCAGTCAAAAAAAGCTCATATTTCAGCTAAAACAAAAAAACAAAGATAACATAAGTCATGCTGGTCTGCTGGTCTCTGAAGGATGTGCAGCATCTAGTGGTTGATATCTGTGGGGGAAGACCAACAACGTTGTTGTGATGTGCTGCCCTCATGTGGTCAGAAGTGGTATTACTGCATTTAGTGGCTTTAAAAGGTGAATTTGTGAAGCTGTAACTGACCACATCACAGCTGTGTCAGTAAGACAGCATTTCAGTCCAGGGGAGTCTGTGATGAAGATCTCACTGACCAAGATGATCTTCTTCAACATTTGAAGTGTGCTATGATGTGTTCTTCTCAAAATCTCTGAGGATCATAAAAGCACAAAGATCTCTCACTGTGACAGGAACTGAGATGCAGAACAAAGAGCTATTTGAGTTTGTCACTCATGATTTAAAGAGATCAATACCTGAACTGAGTGACCACAGTTTGAACTGGCAGATTACAGGTAAATATGATAGAAGATATGAAGCAGGAAAAGAGGGCTGTGATGCAGAAGCAACCTGACTGAAGTCCAACTCTTCAGGTGTAATTCCTCGTCCTCCTCGTTTCACAGGTGTCGGTGTGATCGCTGAAATGTAAAGTGACGAGAGCTGACGAGTCCAAAACTACCAGATCAGAGTTATAAAATAAATGAGGGAGTGGCTTCTGCTGTGATGTCATGACTGAAAACATGACTGAAATATTCTCTAACTGTGGCGTTATTATCATGTTTACACACTGACATTGATCTGCAAATCAGAGATGATATCAGTAATAGATGTTTTTGGTCCATGACACTAATTTAATATTCTGATACAAACATCTCATTTGTATACGTTTGATGCACGAACAAAGCTCTTAGAGGATGAAGTAAAGGAGAAATAAAAAAAGGATTGCTTCTTTTTATTTATCTGAAAGCAAGTTATAAGATGGGGGGATCAGATAGAAATAGAAATGAGGGAACATGATGATTGGCTGAAATGAGTCCAGCCAAGCCTCCAGCATCTCCCCAGGAGCTGTCAAACCTCAGCAGCTTTGTTGGGAGGATTGTCAAACCTTGGAAGAGTTCATGATGGGCCGTGTTTTTCTCTGGATCTGTGGAGGGAGGGGGGGGGGGGGGCTCTCTGTGTTTTAGTGATGCTTTGTTCAAATATAAACAGATGTGATGTCATCCAGAAATCACTTACCCCACCTTTAACATGTGCCCTATGTTTGGTCATAGATCTAAATATCTGACAGAGATTTGCACCTCACTCACACACAGATTAATTACAGTCATTAACCTGCAACAAAGCTGTCCAACAGGACTGAGACCTCACAGTTGAAGACTGAAAGTCACCTGATTCAGTGGTGACGACAGCTGCAAATGATAAAAATGAAAAATGACTGGATTCTTCACAGGACAACTACAAGATTTAATGGATCCTGAAAAGTCTATTTCCTGGAGTGAAGAAACCACTGATAACTCCTCCCTAATCTACAACTCAAAGTTCATCTTTGACAGTTTATTTCCTGGTTCCTCACCTTCTACAGCTTAGACGTTAGTGTGATCTTTATGCTGTAACATACGAGAGCTGAGGAGTTGAACAACTGCAGATCAGTCTGAGACGTTAAAAGAAAGAAAACTTGTGTTTGGACTCTTTTTATTTACTTTGGAGGAAACAAAACTTTTGGGACAATTACTGTTGCTGAGAGGTGAAATGGCACAGACAGGAAATATGTTTGATTCAGTAAAGTTCTCTTGTTCGATCTGTCAGGATCTACTGAAGGATCCGGTGACTATTCCCTGTGGACACAACTACTGCATGAACTGTATTAAAACCCACTGGGATGGAGATGATCAGAAAGGAATCCACAGCTGTCCTCAGTGCAGGAACATCTTCATACCGAGGCCTGTCCTGGTGAAAAACACCATGTTAGCAGAGTTAGTGGAGGATCTGCAGAAGACTGGACTCCAAGCTGCTCCAGCTGATCATTGCTATGCTGGACCTGAAGATGTGGCCTGTGATGTCTGCACTGAGAGGAAGCTGAAAGCTGTCAAGTCCTGTCTGGTCTGTTTAGTTTCTTACTGTGAGAAACACCTCCAACTTCACTATGATGTAGCTCAACTGAAGAAACACCAGCTGGTGGACCCCTCCAAGAAGCTCCAGGAGAACATCTGCTCTCGTCATGATGAGGTGATGAAGGTTTTCTGTCGTACTGATCAGCAGAGTATCTGTATTCTCTGTTTAATGGATGAACATAAAGGTCATGAAACAGTCTCAGCTGCAGCAGAAAGAGCTGAGAAGCAGAAGGAGCTGGAGGTGAGTCGACAACAAATCCAGCAGAGAATCCAGGACCGAGAGAAAGATGTGAAGCTGCTTCAACAGGAGGTGGAGGCCATCAATGTCTCTGCTGATAAAGCAGTGGAGGACAGTGAGAAGATCTTCACTGAGCTGATCCGTCTCATCCAGAAAAGAAGCTCTGATGTGAAGCAGCAGGTCAGATCCCAGCAGGAAACTGAAGTGAGTCGAGTCAAAGAGCTTCAGGAGAAGATGGAGCAGGAGATCACTGATCTGAAGAGGAAAGATGCTGAGATGAAGCAGCTGTCACAAACAGAGGATCACAACCAGTTTCTCCACAACTACCCCTCACTGTCACCACTCAGTGAGTCTCCACACTCATCCATCATCAATACTGGTCCTCTGAGGTACTTTGAGGATGTGACAGCAGCTGTGTCAGAGACCAGAGATAAACTACAGGAGCTTCTGAGAGAGACATGGACAAACATCTCACTGTCAGTGGCTGAAGTGGAGGTTTTACTGTCAGGACCAGAACCAAAGACCAGAGCTGGACTCTTGAAATATTCACAAGAAATCACACTGGATCCAAACACAGCAAACAAATATCTGTTATTATCAGAGGAGAACAGAAGAGTGACACTGATGGAAGAAAAACAGTCTTATTCCAGTCATCCAGACAGATTCACTGGATGGTCTCAGGTCCTGAGTAGAGAGAGTCTGACTGGACGTTGTTACTGGGAGGTGGAGTGGAGAGGAGGAGTAGTTTGTGTAGCAGTAACATACAAGAATATCAGCAGAAAAGGGAGTTCAGATGACTGTATATTTGGATTCAATGATAAATCTTGGTCATTATGGTGTGACACAAACAGTTATGAATTCTGCTACAACAAAGTTCAAACTCCAGTTTCAGGTCCTGGTTCCTCCAGAGTTGGAGTTTACCTGGATCACAGAGCAGGTATTCTGTCTTTCTACAGCGTCTCTGAAACCATGACTCTCCTCCACAGAGTCCAGACCACATTCACTCAGCCGCTACATGCTGGAGTTTGGCTTCTATATTATGGAGACACAGCTGAGTTCATTCATCTGAAATAGACTGAAGTCGTTTCAGGGACAGTTGGTTCAAATGTGGATTTTAGTTTCCATCATTGTTGCTGAAAACTCACTGTTGTTTCATTTCTTCACTGCTCAGAGATCAGCTGTCAATCACTCTTTATGGGCGGTACTTTGACGTCTTCTTGTTGTTTTGTTGATGTTTGAGTTTGTTTTGGTGCCTCCTTCCTGTGTCTGTTCATCCATGGAGCTGATCACTGCTCAGGATGATTTTATTCACCTAAACTGACTACATTTATGCTCATCAGTTAGTCAGATTAAAGTTGAACACTGAGTCATTTTGTAGATTTTACTGATTTAATGTGTCAACAAACTGAAACTTCATTATCATGAAACTTAAATAAAGCTGATGTTTTTTAATTGAACTGTTAAATCCAGACCAGACTGATCGTTATCTGTGGGGACGACGGTGTTTTATTTTCAGCATCTCTGATATCTTCAATAAAACTCCTTCATCCTGATGCAGCAGGTTGAAGCAGGAAAAATAAGGAACTTAAAATGTCAATTTAATGAATCTGAGATTGAAATCTTTGAAGATAAATCATTTATCTGACTTTAACGTCACAAATTAAAACTGTATATGATCAATAATCCTGTATTTCATTTCCTTTTAATAAAATGTGTTCACAGAAATTGACGACTATTGAATTCAGTTTTGCATAAAAATCAAGTAATTAAATGAGAACAGAGAAAGAATAAGTTTTAATAAGAAGGTTCACATTTACTTCTGATTCTGTGACTCAAACGATAATTAAAAACTGCAGAGGAGTTTTTGTCAGACTGTAAATCTAATAGTTGCAGTTGTTTGAGACTATCTTTGAACGGAGGTCGTTTATTTAAATGGCTCTAACATTTCTTCAGATCTCAACCTTGTAGTTCAGTTGGGATCTTTTCATAAATGTCAAAAGAAAAATCTGATGTTTAATGTCATTCATGCAAAAGTATGACGTCACTAGTTTTCAGTGTTGAGCATCACTTCATAAACAACACAACGCCGCCATCAAGTGGTCATTTTAGAGAACTGTAAGACCTGATCAATGAATCCTACAAGAATGAAAGAGAGCATGAGAACAACCAGACAGCTGATAAATATTACATTTGTTTTTTCAACAAAAAGACTGGAATTGATTGTTTTCTTTATCATTTGGAAATCAAACATGTCTTTAAGGGCCATGAAAAAGTGTCTCCTGGTCTTCTGTTAAATATGGACAAACTCTGGTCATCTTCTCTGGAACATGGTCATGATTTCTTTTAATCTTGATTTAATTCTTCTTTAATTCTTTTCAATCCTAATGTTACCTGAGGGTCAGGTAGTCATTTCTTTCTCTCGATCCAGTAAAGGCCACTAGAAAATCTTTTAAAAAGATGCTGATATGACATATAAAACATAACGTGCTAACTACTGCTGACCAGATGGTGAATAATCTCCTCTGTTAGGTTCATAAATGTGTAAATGTGATTCTGATGGAGTCAGTGTCTCAGCAGCCATGAATCTCACCACATGTCACTGGTTCTGAAGCTTGTTGGAGCCACAGTATTATTTCTGTTTCTTGTTTAATATAGAGGTCATTGTTTGTAAATGGAGATGTAGTGTTGGTGTTTGTACACGGGGGGGGGCGCATTAGAGCACAAACACAGGTAATTTAGGTCAGGTGCAGGTGATGAGCAGCAGGTGTGAACCGGGACCAACAATGTTTGGACCGTGTGTGTGGCAGCATGAAAATGGTTGTATGAAGCTGTTGAATGGAAACCTGCCAGAGATGAACTGTGGAGCTGTTTTACCTGCGTAAAGAAGAGCAAGACTGGAAAAGAAACGGCTGGACACACTCAAAGACAGCAGTATTGGACATTGGTTTATTGTTGCTGTCCAGGACACGCGTCAGAACAAGTTCTGCCCCTCAGAGGCTCTAAATGTACGTTTTTGATTTAAAGACTTTACAGGCATTATTTATGTTTACAGATCAGAACATTTTCACTTCAAACAGAAAAGTGTTTTAAATAAGTGTATGGTTTATAAAGCTACTTTATCATCTTTGAGTATTTTTGCAGTATCAACAAGAGGCCAGTAGGGGGACCTGTTTTGGGGTTTTTGGGTCACACTAGTAATAATATTAAAACTATAAAATGTGTCAAGCAGGTTAATTCTGACACTGAATATCCCTAAAAGGGTAAAAATGTAATGAGATTTAGGAAAACCAAATCTGTTTTCTTCTTCTTGTCTGTACTTTAGGTATCAAATACCAGGAGCTGGGGGGGGGGGTCCAGGGCCAATCCTGGTCAGGTATAAAGGTAGTTGCGTCACTGTTGTGGTCAGGTGTTTGACCCAGAAAGACTAAAGGTTTTTGACGGCTGAGGCGCTAACTGCCGGCGTTTTCTTTCTCTGATTAGCGATTGGAATAAAATGTTAATTTTAACTGCATCAGAAGAACAATGTTATGAACCTTTTTCACATCAACACGCAACAGCAACGTTTACAGAAACCAATGAGTTAGAGAAGCGAGTAGACCAGGTTACTGTTGGTCAAACGTCTCAGAAGCTTGAAGCATTAGGCTTCGCTCCTTCAATACAGACTTTACAACATTTATGCAGGGATGGGATTTTTTTCCTTTCTGTTAAACAACATTTTATAAACATAATACATTTAAAAAATATCAGATGTTTATTTTAATTGATGGGCATTTCACATGTTCACGCTTCACATGGTGTTTCTTAAAGCATGGATGGGCGGATCGATACCAAAATATTGATACTTTGATCCTGGTGGTTCAGTTTGAAGGATCATTCCTCACATGAAAAAATCCAGACCTGGACTTTGACATTTTAACATCTAACAGCTTCAATATCTAAAGTTGTTTTCTCAGTTGATGTCAGATGAATTTCTGGTTTATTTTCTCCATGAATTGTTTGTTTGGTGTCTGAACTTTCTGTAAATATCCAGGAATATTTTCTCAGTTCTCCAGCTCCAACGGTGACACGATCATAATCCTTCATTTGAACCAAGTCCAGAACTCAACATGAGCACAAATACACAAAATGGATCAATAGACTCAAACTGAAACAATCAATTCAGCCTGATCAGGTTCAGCACATGAGTTCAACATCCATCTAAGATCTATTTCAGAGGCATTTGGATCATTTCTAAAGGTTTTCCTGTGAATTTTAAATGTATTTCCATGTTTCTGCAGTGAGTGTGAACGTTTAGGGAGTCCTGGACTGTTATTGAGGAAAAACAGAAGAAAAGAGTCAGAAACCAAATGATGAAATGATCATTTTTGGAGTTTTAGTCAACAACGTCTTCAGTGGCCACTGAGGAGAAAAATGTCTTTTCCTTTGTCCCCTGCTGGATCAGAGAAGAACAGTGCTGGAGTGGACGTCTCCTCGTCTCTCTCAGAGCATCTTTGTTGCTCTGGACTCGTCCTGAAAACTGTTGATGTTGGTTCATGAAGATGTCGACACCCTCAAATATATAAAAGACAACCGAGAGGCCGAGAACATTTGTGAATTGACAGCAGATGTAAAGAGAGCTGGAGGAGCTGTCAGGTTTGGTTGAGAAGGTCCACTCCAGGGTGATGTTGAGGTTCTCCTCTGCCTGATAGGAGCAGAACATCACGTCTGCTTCTAAAGACTTCACGCAGACAGGAAACAAGTGAACGGCCTCTTTCAAAGTGTGAGTCATCAGGATAAATGAGGACGGCTCAACTCCGTCCGACTTCATCAGGAAGCTCAGATCCCACAAGGACAGGTGAGTGATTTGTTGAGGTGAAAGTGAAACTGAGCTCATATCAGGTCCTGCTGGAACCAGTTCAGACATACAGTTGGACTAATGTAGAGTGATGAGGCTGGTGCGGAGTGATATATGTGTGCTGTAGCCCCTAGTTGTGAATGTTGGTCAACCTGAGGGACCGGTCGATATTGCTGCTATTGTGAGTTTATAATAAACTGTTTAATTAGAAGTCTGACGTGAAGCCTCTACCTGTAAGTCACCCAGTCAACATAAAGTTATTACACTAACCTCGTGACATCTTCCACCTACAGTACCTGTAGTAGCTACTGCTGTGGCAGTTATCATGAGTCAAGTGATAGATCTCAGATTGGGAATGTTTTTCTTTTCTTTTTTTTTTTTTTACTCGGCCGGATGCGGTGATATAATTTTTTTAATAACGCAGGTTAAAATACGGGAGATTTATGGGAAAATACTAATACGGGAGGACGGCAGGAGAGAAGAGTAAAATACGGGACTTTCCTTTAAAAACTTTCCTTTACTTGACAGGTCTGACCTGAGTCCATGAAGAAAATCAACAGTCTGGTTCATCCAGAAAGGCTGTTTGTCTCCCTCTAGTGGACAAAGGTTTTAGCAGCTGATCAGATCAGCCTTTGAAATTTGATAGAGGTTCCCATTGTCAATCCCTGAGTCAAATTTCATGAGTTTGGGGCAATAATTAACGGAGATATTGGGAAACAAAATTTTCGGCCCCATTGACCGCAATGTTATCGAACATTTGAAAGTGATCCAGAATCCAGGATTTCTTCCGGATCACACCCAAAATGAAATCAGTTCTTTCTTTTCACATTTCTGACAACTCCTGAAAATTTCATCAGCATCCATCCATAACTTTTTGAGTTATCTTGTACGCAGACAGACAGACAGACAGATAAACACCGGCAAAACCATAACCTCATTGGCGGAGGTAAAAAAGATAACATCACTCACCAGCTGAACAGACTATAATGATAATATCAGTGTGTAAATCACAAATGAACCACCTCCTGTAAATACTGTCCATTATTAATGTTTTTACAGTCACAGTCACGTGGAAATAAACAGTGGCGGTCCCCGTGCTGACTGAATAATAAAATTTGTATTTTTACATGATATGCACGAGCAGTGTTGCCAGATTTGATTGAGCAATTTCCGCCCAATCGTGTTCCAAAACCCGCCCACTTCAGGAAAAACCCGCCCAATAAGTGTTTTCATACGAAAACAGATTTAAATGCATTTACAGTATTAAACAATTAAGCCTAAATAAAAAGTTGTATTTTATTATAGTGCATGTCACAGAAAATGTGCAAAAATGCACATCGTTTATCCCAGTGCCAGGGCCAAGTTAACACAGCAGCAGTAACATCAACCACGTAAATACCATTTCTTATAGTTTCCCCACTTCGGCATGATAGCCTACTTATGTTGCTAACAGAATAGCCTACCACTTTGAGTTGAGAGAGAGAGCGGGCTTCTGCCTCAGACTTCTGCATCGGCGTACTAAGGTTTGTTGAGGAGACGTCACAATATACTAAATTTTGTATTTGTACTGTTTTTAAACCATAAATACAATAGAAACCATAAAATAAAAGTTTGTTGTGCTGTTTTCACAATATTAAAAAAACCGCCAGATGTTGGTAAAAGCAGCCCAAATTGTGTATACCCGCACAATGCATTTTTCCCCCGCCAGCTGTAATCAAAAGTAGCCCAATTGGGCGGAAAACCGCCCAATCTGGCAACACTGTGCACGAGTGCCAAAACCGGACCATATGTCGCTCAACATTCTACACGGACTGATTAGAGCGACGCACCAAAGTGTGCTGACGTCCTCTCTGCGTTCATTGGCTGAAATTGAAATTCCAGCCAATCAACGCAGAGCTGACGACCAGCGTCCGCTCTGCGTTGATTGGCAGGAATTTGAACTTTCAGCGCCAACCAGCAAAAACAACAACAAGCAAGAGACGAAGGTAAGTTAAACGATTTCACCCTATGAAGTGATTTGTTGTAGACATGGTCTTGGCTGTACTGTTGCTCACGTAACCTCATCTGACTAGGCTGTTGTATTTTGAAAAATAGTAGGCTACGAAGTAAGTAATTTAACAGTAACTTAGCCTATCTGTCCGTGCTGTGCTGTGCTGTCATGATGACTCTCTCTCCTGGAACATTTTACTAAAACTCCTTGTAAATAGTTAATAGTTAGTTCAATAATATTCTGGATCAGGAAAGAAACAACACAGTAACAGCTTCATGATCAAAACCTGTCTCTTTTTAACACTTTAACTGTCATCTTACTGAACATCCACATTGAACTCCTCCATGTTGGACGTCTCTGTCCGTTTAAAGTCAAACACCAGAGGGGAAGATCTTTGTTCCAGCAGCTGAAACTGGTTTTGTTTCCAGTCATGCATGACCTGTTATAAAAGCAAAGTCAATACTGCAAACAAGCAGATTTTATGTCTGAGCTGACGAGTTTCCTGTGTTAGGTTTGAAAGCATAGCTGCTCACCTGCTGTTAAATATAGAGACAGAAGGCTTATATGGGTTGATTCTACAGCTGATGACACATAAACGTCTCTCCTACAGCTGAGGAGGCTCCAGATGAGTTCTTACTGCAGATGGTCAAAGCTGGACGTCATTTATTCCTCAGTAAGTTTAAGTTTTATTATTTATCTGGGATGGAGCTCATGAATGTTGTAGCTGGTAACTCAGGTTCAAAGCAGAGACCTGGTCTTGTGGGACATGAACAGAGACATGAATATTAGCAGGAAATGATTTTCCAGTTCCTCCTCCTTCAGTCTTCCAGCCTGTCTGGTATCTATTATTACCTGAACATGTCCAGTCTCTGATTACCATCAGCTGAAAGACCACCGAGGACGCTGAGGTTGATACATGACTCACATTTATTGAAGACACTGTAGAAAGCAGCAGAATGTCCACACGGACAACAGGATTGAAGTATGACATGTTTGACCATGACTCTGGGTTTTAGACCTTCTGTTAAACCATTGGAGGATTTTATTCCTCATTTAGTGAATCAGTGGCTGGTTTGTTTCTGTTGTTGGTGTTTGTGGAGCTGAACTTTGACCTCATGTGTTCATGTCTCTTCACCTCTGTGTCCTCTCACAGGGAGAAGATGATCTGCAGGATCCTGCTGCTCATCATCCTCAGATCTCATGTCTGTGGTCAGTTTACAGCTTCACTTGATCAACTTTAAACACATTTGAAGCAAAAACATTGTAGATGGAAGGAGGAGTTTTGTGCAGCTGGATGTTCCTCCTTGATGTGATTCCAGTAAATCCAGTTAGATGAAATGTTGTTGGTTAGTTTCCACCAGTGTCCAGTTCTCAGAGTGTCTGCTCCTCTCTTTCCCTCTCTGTCTCCTCAGCAGCAACATTTGTAGTGAATGTGACCCAGAGCTCCTATCAGGCAGAGCAGAACCACAACATCACACTGGAGTGGACCTTCTCAACCAAACCTCACAGCTCCTCCAGCTCTCTTTCCATCTACTGTGACCTCACAACTGCTCTCAGTCTCTCAGCCTTGTTTCATGTGTTCAATGGTGTTGAGATGTCCCATCATCAACATCAACGCTTCACTGGACGAGTCCAGAGAGACAAAGATGCTCTGAGAGAGGGACGAATCAGACTTCACATGTCCAGACTCAGAACTGAGGACTCAGGACAGTACCGGTGTCAAGTGAACACAGATGATGGATGGAGCTCTGCCAGCTGTCAACTCAACATCACTGGTAAGTGGACTCAGTAGAAGTTGATGAACTGACTTGTTTGGACAGATGATCATCACTGTTGGACTGACTGAGCTCTTAAAGTCACCTGAGAGACTTGAACTAACATTCACAACTGGAACATTGAACCTTTGTTCATGTAAAAACAACCTCAGAGGTTGATGCTGAATGTGTTCAGATGTTTGTGATGTTCACGGTTCTGATCAGAAACTATCATCTCAGTCAGAGCTCCAAAATACAACAGTGTGTGTAAAAAGTGCCACGATTATTTCCATTCAAAGCAACAAGATCAAAGGAAGCAGCTAAATCTCAACAATCAGTGGATCCACGTGGTCAAAGCTGATGTGTTGTTCTGCTCCCTGTCAGGTTCTTCATCAGTGTTGTCACTGCTCCCCCTGGTGGTTTGACAATGACAATGTCTCTACAAGATGATGAACTTTCCATGTTAAATATCAGCAGGTTCCAGTTGAAACAATCAGCACTTGAATTCAGCTTGTGAACCAGTTGAATCTCCTTGTTTTTCTTCTCCAACAGCTGTTGAGCTCCAACCCCAGAGACCCACTCTGATTCTCCAACCAGAGACTGAGAGCTGCTCCAGATCTCATGTTGGACTGATGCTCCCAGTAGCAGCTCTGATCATGGTTTGTGTTCCAGTTTGGATTTTGATCAGGAAAAGAAACAAACCTGAGCAGAGTAACTTAGAGAAGCAACTCTGGAAGATGTGATGTGTTTCATTCTGTCCCTTCATCCAAGTCTCCATCCAGCTGAGGACCTCCCCTCCTGAACATGAACAATGCTTGCTTCCATGAAGCTGCTCTTCTCTGCTCTTGTTTTTTTTTTTTTTTTACTATATTCATTTATACTAGTTTACTACAGCTGTTTGTTTGTACTTTTATGCATGTATGTATTGTTTATTGTATCAATGTTTTTTAACTTAATTTTATTTGTCAGCTGTTGCTGTCTTACGTTTTATTCTGTAAAGGACTTTAATGTTTCACTTGTGTTTGAAAGGTGATCTATAAATACGTCATTCTTACATCATTTCTAGTCTCCTCCTTTCATCTCCAATAACCAGGAACACCAAGAGTGTAAAAAAGTTGAATAAAGCAGACAGAATTGTATGACAAAGTTAAAATCCTCTTTGTAGACAAAGTCACATTCAGTCTGATCAAATTAATTCAGAAATAAAACCTTTAAATGGGTTAAATTTGACCGGAAGACAACAACATAAACGTAGAGCAGCGTTCTTGTTTGTTCTTGGTCAATGACACTGAAGCAGAGAAGGCTTTGCTCCTGCTTCTGAGAGGAAGAGAAACTGACGCAGTGGTTTCAGACTTAGTTTCACTTCCAAGAAGATGGTGAGAATTTAACTGCTGCAGCTCTTGGACGTGAACGTGAAGCTGTGAAAGACGAGAGGAAAGTTTGACAGCAGAAGCAGCTGCTTCAGTTCCTGATGAGACGCCGGTTCGTTACTGCGCCACCTCCAACCAGGAGAAACTACGTTTATGGAAGGTGAAGTATCTTTACTGTAACACAGATATGTGCTGCTGCGGACTGAAAAATATGAACTAAATCAAAAGAGAATTTATAAATGTATCTAGCTGTGAGGATTCTGCAATGTGCACGAGGACATGGGCTGTTTATGTAACGGCGCCTGCGGAGGGTTGCCCCCCCCCTACGGACAACTACCATCAACTTGACGGCGTCAAGCCAGACCTGGCGTCTCTCACTCATGAAAATCATTTTATGGTCCATCTAGTTCCACCGCTATTTATGCGGCGCAAGACTCTGTAGCAGAACTCAGCGGCAGCCGGATATGAGCGACTACCCATCAGCCAATCAGAAAACCGCATACTGTCACATATCAGCCAATCAGAAAATATCAGCTCTGTATCCGGGTAAGATTCGAATAATCAACTTCGGGTTAGATGAACAAGTAGAGGAGATGCGTCTTCAAATGAGCGCAGTCAGTGATCTCATCTTTTAATTTTATAGCCTACTGAATCATAAAATGACTGAATGTACAAAAGGGTAAAGCGAGAGCTCAGTCGCTTGGGTAATATTAGTTTTTTTTATAACTCACAAGACCGAATGTTAACTTTAGCCATCACAGTCTCTTGCTAACTTTAGCATCCTCACCTACACACTCCTGACATTTACTCTGGACTCACTCTCATCACACTGTCAGGTTTATTTTTATTTTGTCAGGATCTTTTGTCGGAGTAGTTCAGGTGACAGCATTGTATGGACAAAGACACATTTCATACAAACATTTTCATTCCAGTGATTAATGTTATTCTCACATAACTTAATAGAAGATTTTGAAAAGATGGTTGTGAGACCATGACCGATATTCATGTTTTAAATCCTTTAAGTGCCACTGTTTGTAACAAAGATGACATATTTAGATCGGCAACAACGTTTATGTGTGAATCTGAAGAGGTAGAAGCTGAGATTCCACAGCTAAAATGAAAAATGGCTCACAACACCCAAAAGTCTACAAGAACTCAGTTTTTATTGAACCTGATGAGGATGTATTTGTAGAGATATTTAAGCTGTGCAGTATTTCCTAAGTTACCTGTTAGTACTGCAGGTACTACTACTGTTAATGCAGCCTTTCTGCTCGTACTCTGATCAAGACCTACTTGAGGAAATAGTTTGACTGATGACAGTTTGGGGGTTTTGATCATAGAGTCCAGCAGGTCAAAAGTCCTAAATCCTGAGGACTTTGTGGATGACTTTGCTAAAATTCATGGTAACAGAAGAATACAGTTGTACTGATCCAGATGTGCATCTGATGACTGAAAGGGAGGAACAGCTGGATAGATGGTGAACTGTCAGACTGTCATGTGATGTAATTAATGGATGGATAAGTTGATGGATAGTCAGACTGGGTCGATCATTAACTACATCTTAATGGTTTAAAGCTTTTTATTAAAACCAGGGTTCGATTTTCCCGGTTACCCGTGGTACTGGTGGTACCTGACTTTTGCGGCGGGCACAGAACTCTCTAGACTTGCTTTCCCAGAGGGAAACCATCTTTATTAATTTGATAACTGTACAGAAATCCATCAAAAATGGACAAAATATGAACAAAATTCTCCTTCCTCCGACCTACACACATAAAAAATTATCAAAAATGTTTTCATGTAAAGCACGATTTAATTGGCGACCACCTGCGACCAGGTTGCTGCGGTTCTGTGACCGTGGCAGGAGATGAGGACCAGGAGACTGCTGCAGGAGCTGCTGGTGGTTCTGATGCTGCAGGAGCTGTTGGTGGTTCTGCTGCTGCAGAAGATGCTGGTGGTTCTGCTGCTGCAGAAGATGCTGGTGGTTCTGCTGCTGCAGGAGCTGTTGGTGGTTCTGCTGCTGCAGAAGATGTTGGTGGTTCTGCTGCTGCAGAAGATGCTGGTGGTTCTGCTGCTGCAGAAGATGTTGGTGGTTCTGCTGCTGCAGAAGATGTTGGTGGTTCTGCTGCTGCAGAAGATGCTGGTGGTTCTGCTGCTGCAGAAGATGCTGGTGGTTCTGCTGCTGCAGAAGATGCTGGTGGTTCTGCTGCTGCAGAAGATGCTGGTGGTTCTGCTGCTGCAGAAGATGCTGGTGGTTCTGCTGCTGCAGAAGATGCTGGTGGTTCTGCTGCTGCAGAAGATGCTGGTGGTTCTGCTGCTGCAGAAGATGCTGGTGGTTCTGCTGCTGCAGAAGATGCTGGTGGTTCTGCTGCTGCAGAAGATGCTGGTGGTTCTGCTGCTACAGAAGATGCTGGTGGTTCTGCCAGATGAACTTTCATGTTTCTATGATGTGATTCTCCACAGAAAACTGACATGTTTCTCTCTTCCTGGTCTTGTGTGTTCTGTGTTTCCAGTTCTGACCGGCTCAGTGACAATGTCGGGTTTTTCAGCGCCGCTCATCCTGGTGCTGGGAGTGACCAGCTGCTCTGCTCTGTGTAAGTTGTTGTTGTTTCTAAATTTAAGTAGTAATGTCTTTAAAACCTTCAGCATCCATTTGGATTAAAGATCCTTTAAAACTGAAATGTTTTGGACTTGAGGAGAAAAGAACAGAATCATCAGAACCGGATCAGCTGAGGGCTGCTGCGTGAAACCAGGATCAGGGATTAAGCCTCATGAATTTAGATGAGATCGTATTTCTTTAGTTGACCAGTAGATGGCAGCAGAAACAACATTCCCACTTTAATCTCCTCAAACATGTTTAACATTTCCACATTAAGACTTTTTCAACAGTGTTTCTCACATCCTTGTTGGATGTTTTGTTCATAAAGAGACACTCTTGTCTGGACTGCAGTTTCTTGTTCAAACAGCAGAAACTTGTGATAGTCAGTTAAAAACACGGATCATTTCAACAAAGTCTCGATCTGCTGCCTTCCGAGCTGTCAGTGTTTCTGTCACCTTCATGAAACGACCTCGTTAGGACGTTAAGGAATAATATTCCCACGTATTTCCATGTTCACAGGTCTATACTGGGATTTCTCTGAACCTCTAACCTCATAAAATTCAAATCCAGTGTGGTCAAAGCTGTCTGCCTTCATTGAATTGATCAGACACAGAAGTGAAGTTTTACTGGTCTCAGTCACCATCTAGTTCCAGACACTCAGCAGCTTTGCTGCAGCTGCTCTCAGACTGGAGAACCTCTGCTCACCTTTACCTCTGAGAGGCTCCGCCTCCCTGAAACGCTCTTTTCATTCCCAGTCATGTGACTGGCCTGTTGCCAGTTAACCTGATTAGTTGTCAAATCCCAGTTTCGTGTCCAGCTGCTACTTTTTTTGCTTCTCCAAAGTGAGCTCATATTTTCCATAAAATGGTCAAATGTCTCAGTTTGTTTGTTTTTATCTTCTATGAGGAATAGAATATGGGTTCATGGTCTATTTGAATTCATTTCTAAGTTTGATCTACATTGGTCAGTTATGTATTTCTGCAGATGCTAAAAAAGGAAACTTTGATGACACAAACTCTTTGCTGCAGTATTCATGGATGAGCTGCATTTGACACGTTTGTGAGGTAGAAACTGTAAAATGATCTTCTTAAGGGATGACACTGCTGATGTTGTCTGTGTCGTCCACCAGATGTGTGTTGTTGACAGTCAGGGTTGATGGGAATCAACGTTCCTGTGAAGTTCCAGAGGAAATGACTGCAGGTCATTGTTGAGCCACCTGTGGAAGCTGGAGGTAGAAATACAACAACCAGAACGCTGGAGAATCTATGAAAGGGAACTAAAAATGTAAATGACGTGATGTCAGTAGCATGTTTTTTGCTGAATAGCTGGACTATGAAACTACAAGGCTTCGTTTTGAAGATCTTGCAGGAAAACCACCTGACCGGCTCATTTTGGAGCCACTGATGCATCGAAGGCTTGGAGCCCATCCAGCTGGAACTGAGTCCCAGCTTTGTAAGAGCCCTCAGCTTTGGTCCTGATTGTTTCCTTTGGTCTCCTGCAGGTCCAGCAGTCTTCAGCAGGAACCTAACGGGGGACGTCTACCAAGCAGAGGAAAACGCCAACATCACGCTGACGTGTTGCTATCCTGTTGGAGCCCACGTGCCTCCTGAGTCTCTGCAGATTGACCTGATGAACGTGGAACCGCTGAAGAGGATCTACCTGTACGACAGCAGCTTTGAGGCTGGGACCTACACGGAGACCTTCTACAGAGGACGACTGAAGTGGGACCCAGAGCTGGCCAGGAAAGGACACATCAGCCTCCTCCTAACCAGTCTGAGACTCAGGGACACTGGAAAATACCAGTGTGTTGTTGTTGCTGGTAGAAGGAGCAGCTTCACCAAGTATGACCTCAGAGTTACAGGTAAGCTGAAATCACTGTCACCTACAGTCTCAAACAGTGATTTAGACCCGCGTTTATTCAGTTATTACACACAGACAATCAGTAATGATCATAAAACACCTCTGCTACTCAGGAGCATTTATTTAGGTCTGAAGTTCAGTGGAAATCAGCTCAGTTAAAGTGGAACAAAGGAATCTTTACAGTTTTTAGCACTAAGAGTCTTCCTGTAGATATGCAGCTGAAATCACTTCAACAACACAGTCCAGAAATACTTTAGTGATTCATTTTCTTTCTCAGTCAGTTGTTTCTTGTTTCATCGTTACTTTCTTGAGTCTCTCAGTCAGGAAGTGCAGCTCTGGGAGCTGGTTTCACTCTTGTTGGAGTGTGACGTCCTGATTTACAACCACAGCTCCAACAAACTGCTGGGACACTGTTGAGGACAAATCAGAACAGAAGACAGTGATGTACAAACGTCATCAACCCACATTTATTCCTAATACAACATAAAGAACACATCAATGTTGAAACGGAGACATTTGATAATTTCCTGGAAAATATTAGCTGATTGTAACTTTGATGGCAGCAACACATGTTGAAAAATCAGGACCAGGGTGATGTTTATCGTTGTGTAGCATCCCATACCGATAACCGATAACTGATAACTGATAACACACACATATACCTGAGATCATTACATCAATACTATGAACAAAACCAAAAACAGTTTGACTCTTTAGATGAACAGATGTTTATTTTTTACAATGAAAAACTATTGGCAAGCCTCTCAGACATTTTCATAAAGCTATCAAACAAACCTATTTGATATCTCACATCAACTTAAATAAGGTTCATTACTGACTGATATAAAAATAAAGGCTCCTGAAAAACTGAGAAAGTGCATTTCTCAATGACAATAAAAAATAATGTACAGTGAATAATGTACAGACACCAGTTAGACTCGTCTGTGTAAAACTGAAAATAGCCTCACTGAAGTGTGTAAGTCCCAGTGGCTTCTTTGCTGCTAGCTTGTTCATGTTAGCGTCTTTAGCTGCTAGGGCATCCTCAGACGATTTCAAAACTCAGTTGAAGCGATGGTTATGTTTCAGGTGGCTGATCAGGTTTGACGTGTTAAAGTTTGTACTAGTTTTCCCTCCTTCGCTTGGAGCATTTGTCACAAATAACCAGCAAACTATATTCTCTGGAAACTTTAAAAAAGTTCCATACAATCACCGCCATGTTGTTCAGCACGCTGTAACGCAGGCTGCATTCAAGGTGGAACGTAAATTCCCACGTTTTCTGATTTGCTAGTCGTTCTTTCAGTCTTTTCTATTTTTTATGTGAAACATGTAGAAAATACTTCAAATATCAGTTAAAGTCAGCAACTACCAAAATGATGACCGAGTTAACAAGTTGTTTTCTGGCATGAGGGGGTATTCTTGATTTTCCTTATTGAGAAGTCGTTTTTCTGATTATGCTGACGTCACTTGAACATGTCATTCAAGGCTCAGATTGAGTGAATCACTGCCATGTTGACAAAAATATATCAGGGCTATTCGTCACGATATCGGACTTACTGGAATGACATCATAGTTTCTTGTTATCGGCCTGATAATTACTGTGCCAATAATTATCAGCCTATAATTATCGTGCTGATATTTATCGTGCCGATAATTATCGTGGACTCCTAGTTTCTGGAGTTTTAGGAGAGAAATGTCTCATTCTGGTCTGATGATTCAGCGTCCTGCTTTGTGTGAACATCTCCATGACGTTTTCAGAACTGGTGATATACAGATGAGAGATGACTGGAACGGGAGTCTGAAATGGTTTGGATCAGTTTTGATAGTACGGAGGATAAACCAGGAGAGCTGGACAACGAGGCCTAAAAGTGATCAAATATTCCTTGAAATGAAAGTGAAACGTGGTGTCTGAATGTGGAAACGACTCCTGCGTGCTGCTGGGAGTCAAAGCTGGTTGCTCCTCACTGGTCTCAGTACTGGTACCAGGACGTGTTTTCCAGTGGTTTTGCCTCCTAAATCTGTTGGAGGAGGTTTATTATTATTATTATTATCATTAAAGCTTGATCACTTGAATCCAGCTGGAGATGAGTGTTTTGTTGCTCAGATCGGGTCACTTCATGTCTTGATTGGAGCTCTTTCTCCTCATTCAGTCTGACTGAAGCTGCATCAGTTGGACTTTGAAGGTTGTGTTCACGGTAACAGCTGTTCCTCCATTAAAAACAGACATTTAACAGTTTTAGGGAGGAATTGTAGCTCTGAAAGCTGAGAGGCTTCTGAGACTTGCTTGTGTCTGTTTCTGCAGGTCTACCTGCCAGGACATTTCAGGTTTTCTGAAGCGACTGTCTGCTTCACATCAAACTGTCCGTTTCTGTCAACAGAAAACTTCAGAAAGTGTCTGATTCTCCTTTTGTCTCTTCACAGCAGCCAGGAATGAAACAACTCTGGAGACTTCAAAGCTGGTGAACCGGGAAAGATCTGGCTGCTGGGCAGGTTTTTCTTTGTTTCTAGTGACGACGGCAGCACTTGTGGTCCGTTTCTGTGCTGCCACGACCCGAAGTCTGACATGAGTCTCAGAGAATCTGCTTGACTTTCAGGACCATTTAAAGAGTTTCAGACGAGATCTGAACCACGTACGAGGAGAGGTTCAGTTTAGAAGTTGAAAGGCTTCACTCAGCTTTATTATCTGTGTAACTGCAGAAAGAAGAAGAAACTGCCAGAAACACGTCTGTGGACCAGCAGGTTACAGGATGATTCCCTCAGAACCTGTGGGATCATGTTGTATGTTTGCACCAAAAACCGAAGAAAACTGCTGAAAAACCAGATCAGCCCGCTGTAGCGCAGCAGATAGCACTGCTGTCACCAACCAGAAGGTCCAGATGCAGACTGGACCCACCAGGTCTGGACCCTCCAGGTCTGGACCCACCAGCTCTGGACCCACCAGGTCTGAACCCTCCATGTCTGGACCCTCCAGCTCTGGACCCACCAGCTCTGGACCCTCCAGTTTCTGTCCACGGTCCAGAAACATGCGCGTCATGTTGACTGGTGGTTTGAGTGGTGGTTTTTTCCTCGTCTGTTTCTTGTGGTCCTGTGATGGACTGGCGACCCGTCCAGGGTGGACCCGACCTCTGGCCTGATCACAGCTGGGATAAGCTCCAGCCCCGTGATGAAGCTGCTATAGAAAATGGATGTAAAGCACTCATCACTTTAGTTCTTCCACTAACTGGATTCCTGCCTAAAGCTAGAAAAGCTTCCAGGCCACGAATGAAGCAAGGTTCTGCGTAGAGCGTCCTGTAGCTGAATCCTCCGACCTCATGATGCCTCACAGGACCTCATCAAGTTTACTGTCATGGCCAACAGTTTTGAGAATGACACAAATATTACATTTTTAAAAAGTCTGCTGCTTCAGAGTTTTTATATGTTTTTGTCAGGTGTTTCTATGTTATAATGAAATACAATTAGAAGCATTTCATCAGTTTCAAAAGCTTTTATTGAGAATTACATATAAATTCATGCAATAAGTCAATATTTGCAGTGCTGACCCTTCTTTTTCAAGACCTCTGCAGTTCTCCCTGACATGCTGTTAATCAACTTCTGCACCAAATCCTGACTGATGCCAGTCCATTCTGGCATAATCAATGCTTGGATTAACCACAAGTTGTCAATGGGATTAAGATCCGGGGACTTTCCTGGCCAAGGGCCCAAAATCTTAATGTTTTGTTCCCCGAGCCATTTGGTTATGACTTTTGTTTTATGGCGAGGTGCTCCATCACGCTGGAAAAAGCATTCTTCATCACCAAACTGCCGTGTAATGTCAGTAACGACATTCATGTTTCAGAGACAAGTTTGTCTGGTTTGGGGAGGTTTCTAATATCGCTCCATTTGTGCTCCAGACAGAGAATCACCTTCAGATAATTTTTTCCCCAAAGCTACAGGAGCCACTGCAGAGGAGCTAAAGAGCTGCAGGTTGCCGACCCCTGGACTATTGTAAAAAAATAAAGAAGGAAAAAACGAAAACAGGATTTGACAGAATTCAGAGTTGATAAAACAGTTTCCACTTTCCAGTCATTTGCTATGCAGGTAAAGAGAACAAGAGAAAACAGTATTATAAGAAAAAAAGAACTGATACAATTTCTTTGTCATTAGCTGCTAGTTCTAATCTAATGTATTGAAAAGAGTGTAAGAGAAAACACTACAGTATTGTTAAAAAGGAAATGGCTGGATTGGTGTAAGAGAAATAAAAATCAGTCATTTGCCTGTAAACAAATTTTGTTGTACGATTTGAATCATGATTCAAATTGAATCATGAGGTGAGTGAATCGTGGCTAGTGTGACTAGTGTGTATATATATATATATATATATATATATATATATATATATATATATATATATATATATATATATAAAATAAAAATGTTATTTTAGAGATGCTACATTCCACCGGCCTGATTTTTTTGCCTTTAGCTTCCTCGTAGCTTCATTCATAATATTTCAGCATGAATCATCTTTCTAGGTTTAGTCATTTGTGTACACCTGTATACTGTGAGTGTGTACCAATGATAATGATTTAATGATAAATCTTGGTCATTACGTTGTGACACAAACAGTTATGTATTCTGGTACAACGATGTTAAAACTCCAGTTTCAGGTCCTGGTTCCTCCAGAGTTGGAGTTTACCTGGATCACAGAGCAGGTATTCTGTCTTTCTACAGCATCTCTGAAACCATGACTCTCCTCCACAGAGTCCAGACCACATTCACTCAGCCGCTACATGCTGGAGTTATGATTTTATATAATGGATCCACTGCTGAGTTCATTCAGCTGAAATAGACTGAAGTCGTTTCAGGGACAGTTGGTTCAAATGTGGATTTTAGTTTCCATCATTGTTGCTGAAAACTCACTGTTTCATTTCTTCACTGCTCAGAGATCAGCTGTCAATCACTCTTTATGGGCGGTACTTTGACGTCTTCTTGTTGTTTTGTTGATGTTTGAGTTTGTTTTGGTGCCTCCTTCCTGTGTCTGTTCATCCATGGAGCTGATCACTGCTCAGGATGATTTTATTCACCTAAACTGACTACATTTATGCTCATCAGTTAGTCAGATTAAAGTTGAACACTGAGTCATTTTGTAGATTTTACTGATTTAATGTGTCAACAAACTGAAACTTCATTATCATGAAACTTAAATGAAGCTGATGTTTTTTAATTGAACTGTTAAATCCAGACCAGACTGATCGTTATCTGTGGGGACGACGGTGTTTTATTTTCAGCATCTCTGATATCTTCAATAAAACTCCTTCATCCTGATGCAGCAGGTTGAAGCAGGAAAAATAAGGAACTTAAAATGTCAATTTAATGAATCTGAGATTAAAATCTTTGAAGATAAATCATTTATCTGACTTTAACGTCTTAAATTAAAACTGTATATGATCAATAATCCTGTATTTTATTTCCTTTTAATAAAATGTGTTAACAGAAATTGATGACTATTGAATTCAGTTTTGCATAAAAATCAAGTAATTAAATGAGAACAGAGAAAGAATAAGTTTTAATAAGAAGGTTCACATTTACTTCTGATTCTGTGACTCAAACGATGATTTAAAAATGCAGAGGAGTTTTTGTCAGATTGTAAATCTAATAGTTGCAGTTGTTTGAGACTATCTTTGAACGGAGGTCGTTTATTTAAATGGCTCTAACATTTCTTCAGATCTCAACCTTGTAGTTCAGTTGGGATCTTTTCATAAATGACAAAAGAAAAATCTGATGTTTTATGTCGTTCATGCAGAAGTATGACGTCACTAGTTTTCAGTGTTGAGCATCACTTCATAAACAACACAACACCGCCATCAAGTGGTCATTTTAGAGAACTGTAAGACCTGATCAATGAATCCTACAAGAATGAAAGAGAGCATGAGAACAACCAGACAGCTGATAAATATTACATTTGTTTTTTCAACAAAAAGACTGGAATTGATTGTTTTCTTTATCATTTGGAAATCAAACATGTCTTTAAGGGCCATGAAAAAGTGTCTCCTGGTCTTCTGTTAAATCTGGACAAACTCTGGTCGTCTTCTCTGGAACATGGTCATGATTTCTTTTGAAAAAATATTTATTTTTTCCAATAAAAAACTATTTTCAAGGCTCTCAAACAAACATATTTGATATCTCACATCAACTTAAATAATTTGCATTACTGACTGATATAAAAAATAAAGGCTCCTTGAACTGATGGAAATACATGCATCAGAATTACTAACTGAGAAAGTGCATTTCTCAATGACAATAAAAAATAATGTACAGTGAATAATGTACAGACACCAGTTAGACTCGTCTGTATAAAACTGAAAATAGCCTCACTGATGTGTGTAAGTCCCAGTGGCTTCTTTGCTGCTAGCTTGATCACGTTAGCGTCTTTAGCTGCCGGGGCATCCTCAGACGATTTCAAAACTCCGTCAAAGTGATGGTTATGTTTCAGGTGGCTGATCAGGTTTGACGTATTAAAGCTTGTGCTATTTTTCTGTCCTTCACTTGGAGCATTTGTCACAAATAACCAGAAAACTATCTACTTCAGAAACTTCAAAGAAGTTCCATACAATCACCACCATGTTGTTTGTTTTCAGCAGCATGCTGTGCTGCATTCAAGGTGTAACGTAAATACTCTGACCAGTATTATGCAGCTGCAGATCCAGAGTCTGCAGCTTCTGGACCACAGTCTCTGGATCTGAGTTGTTGGACCCTTGTTTTCATGACAGCTTCACCTGATGATCAGACAGCAGATTCAGGACTGCAGGTCCAGGACCCTGCTGGTTCTCTGAATCCACTCAAAAACTGGTGTCAGCTTCAACGATTAGGGATTTCTTTAAAAAAGAGCAAAACAACAGATCAGGTGACAGCAACAGTGACTCCAAGACTTCATCTTTAGTGTAGAAACTATTTCCATGATCCAGAAAGAGTCACTATAACAGCTCTTGTACATTATATGAGACATCTTTTTCTTCTTCTGGGTCTGCAGTTGATCTGTGTTTGGTTTTTGTTTCCTTTTGTCAGTGATCATCTTTTAGTACGTTTATTCAGGTGTGTTAAAGCCATGGCCTGCCTTACTCAGAAAATAAACTTCATGTGTTCTGCACTTATTTTTGACTTCAAACGAGATATTTACATGAGATTATAATGCAAAGTTTGGCAGAATAAAAAAACAAGATGAAAACTAAGACCTTTCTTCCCCTCCTTGCATTGACTCTCTGTTCAGTATTGAGCTCTCATATCATCATTTCATCATTTAAAATCATGACAGTCATGAATGAATTACCTGCTGTGTTAATACAGTCTAGTATGAATGTTGAATACAGCTGCAAAGACTCATGGGAAGTTAAAAATGTTCAGAAGGTTGGGGTACTTTAATGTCTGTACTTGTTGGGGGTGATGAGCTGGTTTAAAGGTCCAGAGATCTGGTTAAAGAACCAGTGAGAGTAACTACGTGAACTCTTCATCTGATTAAGAGTCCAGTATTGTGGTCCATGTAAACAGTCACTGGATAAACCTGTCAGCTTGAAGGTGTGGCACACCTGAAGTATTTTAGCACCAGGTGTGGCACACCTGCTGCTAAAATACTTCAGGTGTGGCACACCCAGTAGTCGAGTTGTAAAAAAAATTCAGGGGGGATGGTCAATGTTTTTCACTTAAAAAAAAAAAAGTGGCAGGGGCAGGGCTGTAAATTCATTATCAAAACAAAACACTGTAAATAAGACTTCTGAATCCTCTCAAATCAAGTCAAGCCAAGTTTATTTTAAGTGCAAAATCATAACAATTATCTCTTTTTTGTGTTATTAAAGACAGTACAGAAGTACAGAAAAACTCTCAACATTTTACAATATTTTTCCTTTTCTCCCCTCTGGTGCACAGTTTTTAGTTTCTCAGTTTCAAGTCTCAGTATCTCATAGCAGTTTCCAAAGACTGTCGTAATCATGTTTTTTGTCGACAATTTTTCGTGTTCTTGCTTTCTGATTGTTAGCTAAGCAGTGACTGAAGATTAATAGATTAATGTGCCTTAAAGCCACTGAAATAATGAGCTACATACTAATAGGCCTACATATGAATTGAAAAGGGTAAGTGTGTAAACTAGAGGTTGCACTAGACTTTTTTTGCAATTGGTCATTTTGACAGTCATGAAAATTTTGTTATCAGTTTCTACATTAACAATTATTTAATTACATTAAAAGATTACTAACAGTCTTCAGATTTTTCACTTATTGTGAGGGGGAAAGTCAATTACAGGGAATCCCCAGTTAAAATAACCCCTTGTCTAAACCCTAAAGGTTTAATAATCAAACCTGTACCTTCTGCTCTTGATCCTCCTGCTTCCTGGCCATGGCTTTCCTCTATGTGAAGAAAATAACATTATAGGGTTTGATAGAATGTGCAGACATGTCATGCTAAAAGCACATGAACGTGCTCTTGGATAATAGACAGAATGTACAGTATAGGTTAAAATCACATTTATCATATTCACTGTAATATTAAACTACAGGCCACAGCAACAGGCCCCAGGAGGGGGGAAAACTATTTAATGTCACCTGCCTTGAACATCTGAGTTTTAGCTAACATCTTCACTTATTTTTGTTGCCTGATGAGTCCTATTGATGAAAATAATATAGCCGTGTGAAGAATATTTCATCATTAATTCTGGTCAAATATTTGAGACAAACTCTTGTCTAACGCTAACAGTAAATATCTGTTTTACGTTTGCCCAGCTCATAAACCAGAATCTAACGTGACTGAATGACAAGTCCTGTGTTTCATCAAACTAGTTAACAAGTGAGATGAACGTTAACATGAGTTCATCTCAGCTAGTTTGCAGGCTACACGACAAGCTTGGAAAACTAGCTGTGTTGTTATTGTGCAACCTGTGGCGAGTCTGGCGACTTTTGTATAGATTAATAAAAAGTAGTGATTGAGATTCTTGATTTATAGCTCACCTGTCATTTGAGTCTTTTTTTTAAAAAACTCCCTGACATCTCGTTGTCCAGCCGCTCGTTTCCTCATGCTCACATTGCAGTGCAGTTAATCCTCAATATGTCGCTCTGCGCAGCAGCTCGTGCTGCTCCCTCAGGTATCAATTAACCAATTGAAAATAACAATCATGTTGCGTCATTGCATGTTTGCGTGCCCCTGTGCCCTCAGATTTTATTATTTCTTTTGCTCAACATGCGAACTACTTTCTAATGATGAAATAATTATAAGTTATATTCCCAACATTTACTGTAAAAAGGGGAGGGATGGAAAGGGGGGGTGGCAGTTTTACAGGGGGGATGATTTTGATCGTTTTTATTTCAGGGGGGATGCCATCCCCCTTCATCCCCCCTCAACTCGAGTACACCTGAAGTATTTTAGCAGGAAAGAAGTGAATGTAAACAGACAAAGATGAGACAACAGTCAGGTGGAGCACATTAGGGTGGGGCAGAGAGACAGTGGGACGGCACGAAGAAAACACCTGAAACAAGACGGTAAGATGACGGAAACAGAATCAAGAACTGGACAAAATAAACTAAACACAACCTAAGAGAAGAGGTGGACATGACAGCAACAGAAACATGACGTGGCAGGTTTCTGTTGAGAGAAGTAGAACTTCTGAAATGACAGGATACACAAATATGAAATACTTTAATCACCTCATTATTAACAAAAGCTTTTATTACATGATAGACCAAAATATATCCAGTGTCAGTGTATTTATACAGATACAAACACAGACATTTAGTTTGTTGAAGAACAGGTCAGTAAACACAGAGGTGTCAGCCATCAAGAGAAACAATAAAAACATTTTAATGAAAGACGTCACAAATATCTGAATATATTTAAAGTGATGAAATGCATCTTCAGACATAATAATGTTTGTGAAAGAAGATACATTTTAATTTCTTATCTGTGAAAGATTATCTGATCATTTTCAGACTGTGGTGTTATATTTTTAAAACAGATGCTGTTTGGTTCCCGGTTAAAAACTAAACACACACTACTGTGATGAATCTCAGAAAGTTTCAGGCCTCCTATAAATTAACCTCTTAACATTCCTGTATAATTTGCATAAAACGCCTATCCAAGACATACCCAAAGTAAATTGAAAGCTGTTCTTGAACCGTATGTAGCACATGGATGGTTTTGGTCTCTTTTGAAAGGTAACACTCTGAAGTTTTTCCTCCAACTGTCAGAATCACTGTAAGTGCTACTAGCATTGAGTAATCTAAGTTGGAACACACTGAAATATAAGTTTTTTTATTTCCGCCTGAATTTTTTTTGTAAACAGATGTCTGCAGATGAGTGCAGCTGTGACTTATTAGCTGGAAAACACAATGGGACCACAGCATGAAGCCTTACCTAGTGCAAGTTCAAATTTGATAACAATACCACTAAAAATGAGTATTTTACACACGTTTTTGTAAGAGTATGTCTAGGCGTTTCCAAAAATGGCACATTTGGAGACTCCAAAATGGCACTTGGATAAACATGGCCACATACCTCGGATAAAGGGACATAACTCTTGAACACTTCATCGTACAGTCATAATCTTGGCCTCTAATGAAAGGTGACACTTAGAGGTATCTTATCCCACATTCAGATTCACTATCAATATTGCTGAAAAAAAGTTACTGAACCATAAAGCTAAACTTTGCATATAAAAAGAGTCAAAACAAGTGTTGTTGTGGAAAAATGTAATTTATATAAAAACACAGCAACAACACAGCAAACTATTCACATATTTGAACATATTTACAATTATAACCATTTACAGGTTGGCAGCATGCCAGTCACTGTAGCAATCTCTAGTTGGTATCAAGCACAAAGGTACATCACATGAGGAGCATTTCAACTGTGTTTTAGCATGACAGTGCCTGCACTTCAGCCTACCAGTAGTCCTCTGCCCACTGATAAAACCAGTATGTGATGTGCTCCACGCGGAGCAGGAGGTGGGACGGGTCTGGCTGTGGAGGAAGACCCTGCTTCTGCCAGCTGCTCGGTGAGGGTCTCCCAGAATGCCTTTGGTGCAGAGGGATCGCTCCTCTCCACCCATACACCTGGAACAACAATGAAAAAAATATATACAAAAACATAAATATGTGCAACACAAAAATTGTTTCATTTCAAAATGAATACACAGTTGCCAATGTCCATCTGCACCTTTGTCCCTCTATGTGACCACTTGCTGACTGGCTCCCAATCCACATCTGAATCCTCAGATGACTGCCCATTATGTGAAAATAAAGAAATAAGTCATTTACAAAATGTTCCATCTTTTCTTTATTGTACTACTTTACACAATGACCCCCCCCCCCCACACACACACACACCCCAACAAACAACTCACACATACTCCTCCCCCCCCACACACACACAAACAAAGGCTTTTGTATTTATTCAAAGTAAAACTTGTTTATGTCGAAATATACAGTAAAACGTAATAATAATATGAATAATACTACCAATTATGATACAATATACACGTAATAATATAATATAAGCTGTAATATAAGTCACAATTTAGTCAAATACTTACGTATGCAGAGCAAAATCTTCTCCGAACGGAGGAAATGTCTTCTGCGCAGGCGTGCGCTCTGTTATCTGATCTTATCTGATCCCCTCTCCTGACACGTCACTTTCACGACGAGCAAATTCCTCCTCTTCCTTCTTGGACAGTCCTTTTCACCATTTTCTACAATAAATACGCTCCCAAACTGAAAAAACGCTGAGAAATAAGCCACACTGGTGCGCCCTGCTGAGGCGCAACAATGACGCGCGTAACAGAGACTATCTAATTAGCATTTACGCATGGATTTCTTTGTTTCCCCATTATCGCCACCCCCTCGACCGTCACATCGTTTTTTCAGAATTTCATTGGCTATTCAATGCGTCAGTCATCAGCACGATTGATTCTAACTGGCTGGTTTTTTCCTGAAGCAAACTAGGACATGGCTTCGTTTCAACGTTGGCCCTTATTGGCTATTTTAGGCTGTGGAAAGGGCAGCGAGGCTGCTATATGGCTGTATGAGGTGTCAATCAAAAGATCAGAAGCCCCCCTCCATTTTGAGACCAGCCACACGTACGTCAGCACAGGAAGAAGCGTTTTATGAGGAAGAAAACACGGAAGTTACTGAAAACTGACCAGCTACCAGTGGCGTTTTTGTGGATACTTTCTGGTATAATAATGCATTTTGGACTAAATACTTTACTGAATTGGATCGACTGGACCTTTGTGAGTTCAACCAGACCATTTTTGTGGGAATATTTTTGATCAGACGACTTTTATAACGCTCATAAGGTGAGTTGCGTCGATTTCGTAACTCCCTGTTTGTTTGTTTGGTGTGACAAAGGCGTTGATTGTACCTGCTGTTATGATTATATCCTGAAATGGTTTACATTGATTGAATCACAAGAATCTTAGCTTTCCAAAGATATGTCGCATGAGTGCCTCACGTAACATTTGAGCTGTGTAAATTACAGTTTAGTTTCGGAAACTACAGAAATTCGGACTGACGGCCCGCGGGCGGGCCGTCGGAACGTTAACAGGTTAAAATCAAAAGGATCCATACAATGAACAAACTTCTCTGATGGGATGAAGCCAAGAAAATCTGATCAAAGACCATGACGGCTCACAGTATGTGACTTCTGTGAGTCAGTCCTGAATCCAGTCCTTCTCCCTCCAGATAACAGTTGAGTCTAATTATCAGAACCGTCTCTGGGTCAGGACGTGTCCGCTGTTCTGCCAAATGTCCCGTCACATCTGGTCATGATGGTTCTCTCCTGTGCTGTTGATGCTGATGCTGAGCAGGAGGTTGGTGAGGTCCCTGCTGTCCTGTGGTTGCTCTTTAGGAAGCACATAAAGTTAATTCAGACATGTCAAAACACATCAAATATGATATAATTCTGTTAATAACAGTGAGGAAACATACCTGTTTGTCGTCTAAAAGCAGTCACTGCCAAGTGTCCTACAACAGCAGTTACTGCCAGAACTGCTAAAGCCATGCTCCATTTCACACTGGTGGATAGTCCTTCAGCAGGTTGCTCTGAAACTGATTCAAGTCATAAAACGTGTGTTTTAACAATGACAGCAGGAGGAACATTGATAACATGCTGGAACAGTTGATGGTGGGAACAGCTCATCACCTTTAGTAAATGTCTGTGCTGTTTTCAGAGTCGTATGACTCCTTCCAGGAGACGTCTCTGCTACATTCAACACAAAGTTCACTGTGGAAGAAATCTTTGTTAACGTTACGTAGAAACACCACCACAGGCTTTAACTGACTGAGAAACTGACTCGTTTTTGGTGCTTCTGGAAACTTACCAGATGATTGAACCGCTGTTCTTCCTAACTTCTGCTCATCACTTGTCAGCTTACAGGTGTAACTTCCAGAGTCTTCAGGAGTGAGTCTGGACAGACTCATTCTGATTTGGTGATCTTTGAAAGCATCTCTGTCACAGTGAACCCGTCAGGAAAATCAGGATGCTGAGATTCTGAGATCTCATGACCACGGACCATTTGAAACAGAATCCTAAAATGACCTGACGTAGTCTTACAGGTGAAGGTGGGGACAGACACATCTGTCTGAATCTGAGCATCCCAGCTGATGGTGATGTTGTCGTCCTCCTCTGCATCATAGACTGTTGTAGTTTTCACAGCGAGACTTCCTGCAGGAGACAAACAGACGTCACTCTTGAACTCTGAAACAGGCTGCAAAAATAGTCTCTTTTCCTGCGTGTCTTCTGAAGCCTGAGACAGGTCGTTTTTAACACGAGTCTAAGTCATTTCTTGAACACAAGGAGGCATATTTGTGTTCCTAACTGGATTATTTCTGCAGGATGAAGACTGTTGCTGTCTTCTACTGTCATCCAGAGATTCAGCAGGACATCAGTGTGGTCATGGAGCGTTTTTGACTTCATGCTCTTCTAAAATGTCTTGAAATGCTTGGTGTCTCTGGATTTGTGCTCAGGGAATCTGCTGTTAGACTGATCTGTCAGGTGCAATAACTTTGTGTATTATTGTGTTACATATGTCTGTATTCTTTAGTATTAATTATAATAATTGCAGCTCCAGGCATCTTCCACAATAATTCTCACAGTCTCTTTTCAAGATCAGAAAGTTAGTCAGTCAGATAAGAAGCCCCCGCTGCTGTCCACCAGCTCTGAAAGCTGAACACTTTCATTGTAGAATATTAAACACACCCCCCTCCCTGAATTGCCACCTTAATGTGGTGGAGGGGTTTGTGTACCTGAATGATCCTGGGAGCTCTGCTGTCTGGGGGATTTCCCCCTGGTAGGGTGACCCAAAGCAAACTGGTCCTGGGGGACGGGCCAGACCAAGTGCAATTCAATCAACATTTATGGGAAATACAAGAGCTTGATGTCCCTCGCCCAGACAAGGGTTACTGGAGCTAAGACTGGGGGAGGGGCTCACTAGGGAGCTCCTGGTGACTTGGTCTTTACCCATGGGGCCTGGCTGGACTCAGCCCGACTGAGCGACATGGGTTCACTTCCCCGTGGGCTCACCAGCCGTAAAGAGGGTCATAGGGGTTGGGTGTATTGTGCCGCGTGCTGACCCCCGTCTGACTAAACTGGCTACTGGGAAATAGAACGTTACCTCTCTGGTGGGGAGGGAACCTGAGCTTATGTGTGAGGTACCAGGTAGATACAGTCGGGCTCACCTCAACACACACCATGGCCTCTGGAACCAGTCTTCTCCAGAGAGGCTGGACCTTATTCTCCTCTGGAGTTGCCCAGGGTGAGAGGCGACGGGCTGGTGTGGGCTTGCTTATAGCCCCCCAGCTTGGAGCCTGTACGTTGGGGTTCTCCCCAGTAGATGAGAGGGTAGTTTCCCTGCGCCTTTGGGTCGGTTGGACGGGCTCTGACTGTCATCTGCACTTATGCGCCGAATGACAGAGTACCCAGCCTTCTTGGAGTCCTTGGCGGGGGTGCTGGAAAGCGCCCCTAATGGACTCCTTTATTCTGCTGGGGGACTTCGGTGCTCAGGTTGGCGATGACAGTGGTACCTGGAGGGGCGTGATTGGGAGGAACAACCGCTCTGATCTGAACCCGAGTGGTGTTTTGTTGTTGGACCTCTGTGCTCGTCAGTTTGTCCAGAACAAACACCATGTTCAAGCATAAGAGTGTCCATGAATGCACGTGGCATCAGGACACTCTTGGCCATAGATTGATGATCGACTTTATAGTCGTATCATGGAATTTGCAGCCGTAATTTTTGGACACTTTTGGAAGAGAGGAGCTGAGGTGTCAACTGATCACTACCTGGTGGTGAGTTGGATCAGATGGAGAGAATACCGGTCAGACCTGGTAGGCCCAAACGTGTAGTGAGGGTTTGCTGGGAACGTCTGGCAGAGGAACCTGTCAGAAAGATCTTCAACTCACACCTCCAACAGAGCTTCAACCACATCCTGAGGGAGGATGGGGACATTGAGCCTGAATGGGCCATGTTCTACACCTCCATTGCTGAATTGCTGAAGTGGCTGACTGGAGCTGTGGCCGTAAGGTCGTTGGTGCCAGCCTCGAACCTGATGGTGGACAGACGGATTGGTGAAGCGTCTGCTGTGGTGCAGACTCTGTACCGGTTCATTGTGGTAAAGTCAGAGCTGAGCCAAAAGGTAAGTCTCTCTGTTTACCGGTTGATCTTTGTTCCAACCCTCACCTATGGTCATGAACTGTGTGTAGTGATGGAAAGAATGAGATCATACAAACGGCTAAAATGGGTTTTCTCCGTAGGGTGACTGGACTCTCCCTTAGAGATAGGGTGAGAAGTTCAGTCATTCAGGAGAGACTCAGAGTAGAACTGCTGCTCCTTCACATCGAGAGGAGCCAGTTGAGGTGGTTCATCTGGTTAGGATGTTCCCTAGACGGCTCCCTGGAGAGGTGTTTCAGCCATGTCCAACTGGGAGAAGACCATCAGGCAGACCCAGGACACACTGGAGAGACTACATCTCCTGAGAGTCTCTCAGTGTCCCCTCAGAGGAGTTAGTGGAGGTGGCTGGGGGAGGGAGGTCTGGGCCTCTTTTCTTAAACTGCTGCCACTGTGACCTGATTACGGATTGAGTGGAAGATAATGGATGGATGGATTAAACATTTGTTTTCAGAGGTTTTGTACCTTAAGTGTGGAAACTCACCAGGCACAGAAGAGATCAGTGGAACAAGCAGAAAGATCAGGATCATTTTGTCACTGAAAGGAGAACCACAGCTTTATTAGACAGATGTTCTGGGAGTTATGAACCAGAGTGAAGACATGACAACCAGGATGACAGATTTAGACAACATGGAGGCTCGAAGGCTTCATTTTTTAAAGTCCCTCTGAAATAAGAGAGTTTTTTTAAACATCTTATTTGTGCATCTTGAAAATGGTGATGAGTCATGAGAGGTATGAGAAGTAAAAGCACGTGTATGTGGCATCAGGTCTGAGCTGGTTCTGTCCAAACAGCTAAAACCAGTCCTCTCAAACAAACCAGTCTGCAGATAAATCCTGACTTTGTTGATATCCAGTTTGAATGTAAAATAACAGTTAAACTCCACTTCTGCATCCTGCAGTTTGAGCCTCTGATGAGCTGAACTACATTCAACTGACTGCTGTTTCTGTTGTTTTCAGTTCTTTTTCTGTCACTAAAGGCACATTACAAAAGAAACAAGGATTTTTCACTCAGTTCAGAGACTTTTAATGTGTGTCATCTGAAGCCAGACTGCACATCTCTGAGACGACCAGCTTTAGTTTTGGTTTTAAAACCAACTATCTGCAGTCTGAGGCCAACTTTAACTCTGAACGTAAATGTCTCCATCAGCTCAGGGAGGTGGAGGAATGTGGACCAACAGGTAAAGTTGAACAAGTCACAGCTCAGCAGACAGCCTTAACTTCTGTTTTCTCATTTCCATTTCACGTCATGACTCTTTAAGCTACTAAACTCTTGTTCCTGAAGACGCTGGATTCACGTTTCAGTCTTAAAAACAGACATTAAATGTCAGTGGTTTGTATCTGGACCTGCTAACAAGGTTTATATTTGGTTGGAACTGGACCATAAAAATAAATGACTGCTGAAAACATCAAGCTCATGTCATCGTTGTTTCTGGGGATTTAAACAGTTTGAAGCTGTTTTTCTTCTTTGGATTCCTTAATTGAAGCAGAGTTCTTAGTATTTGTGGTTCCAGGTAAATGTCTCCACCTTGAACCACCTTCATCTGCTTTAATGAAACTTTCAGAAGACTCATAACACTGGTTTCCAGTCAGAATAAAGTCACTGAAACAGAAGCTGCAGTAAAATACTGAGCATGATCACAGCTGGAATCTTCATGTGATTGACTTCACCAAGGTTGGAAGGTTTCTGAACCACAAAGACTCTGAATCAATATCAGATCTGAAGTACAAATGTTACATACAGCTCCTGGATGGAAAAATGAGGAAAATGGAGAAATATCCTGGATTTAAGAAGGTTGCTCACTTTTATCCAGCAGTCCCTTGTTGTGTTTCCTGGTGATCAACCATCACTGAAGTCCTGCTGCTGCAGATGCAGGTAATGAGTCTTCTAGCAACTGGAGCAGCTGAACAACAGCTCAACATCAGTCAGAGGGACGGACTGCAGTTGTTTTCCACTTCATGTCTCACATAGAAACTTGTCTAACCGGATCAACTTTGGCACCGAGTCACAACTACCGTTCACAGTAGATGATAGTCTGAACTGAAGGATGTTCATCCTTCTGTTGATGCTGTTTGTTGTTCGTAACGTTGGTGTTCCTGATCAAAAATCATCTTATTACTGATCACAAAGTCCAATGACTTATTTAGACATCACAAGATGAAATCTTTCATTTGCTCTTTATGACCTGCATCATCATTGATCTGAGCTGGTTTTTCTCCAGAAGAATAAAATCATTATTTGTAGGAGAAAACTGACAGAATGAACAGGATTATTGATCAGAAACCAGAGGACAACAACCACAGCTTCAAATATTCTGGATTTATTTGACATGAAATATGATCAGATTTTCTTCTTAGTCCCAATAATAAACCACAAGATGGCGCCGCGGACGGCTGCCTCGGTGTGTTGGTGTGCGTTGTTTTGTTTCGCTTTGTGTTTTAACTCAGTTTTTTGTGATGGTACCCGGAGCTCCTTCACCAGAGAAGAGCTTATGATCATCAGGGCAACAACTCCAGAGGATTTATTTCCTACTTTTCTGCTCCCAACTCTGGAAATTTTGGACATTCTGGTCAAAGGTGCTCTCACCTTTACGCACGCAGTGAAACGCCGGAGGAGAGGAAAGCTAGCTGGAGCGCTCGTGCGCCTTCGCCAGCGCAACATCATACAGCACTTCCGGGAATATTTCTCTGTAACGTGCGCTCACTGCCCAACAAAATGGAAGAACTGCAACTGCTGTTGGGCAAAAACAGGGACTTTTCTTCATCTGTGGTTTTGTACTTCATGGAGACGTGGCTGAGTGGATTAATACCGGACTCTACACTGCAGCTGGCGGGCTTCCAACTCTACTGCGCAGACAGAAACACAGAACTTTCCGGCAAAACTAGAGGTAGAAGAATCTGTTTTTACGTCCACAGCGGTTGGTGCAACGATGTAACAGCGATCCAGCAGCACTGTTCTCCTGACCTGGAATCTTTCTTCATCAACTGTAAGCCGTTTTATTCTCCCCGGGAGTTTGCTTCATTCATCCTGGTCGGTGTCTACATCCCGCCACAGGCCGACAGACAGAACGGACAGCGGATACTCGCTGACCAGATACAACCCAGACTCTTTAGTTATTGTCCTTGGAGACTTTAACAAAGGTAACCTCACTCATGAACTCCCTAAATACAGACAGCCTGTTAAATGCCCGACCAGAGAGGGGGAAATACTAGATCAGTGTTACAGCACAATCAGAGGTGCTTATCACGCCGTCCCCCGTGCTGCACTGGGTCACTCTGACCATGTCATGCTCCACCTGATTCCTGCCTACAGGCAGAAACTAAAGCTCTGCAAACCTGTAGTGTGGACCTCAAAGAAGTGGACCAGTGAAGCAGAGGAGGATCTCCAGGCGGGTTTGGACTCTACTGACTGGGATGTTTTCAGGACTGCTACCAACAATCTGGATGAGAACACAGAGGCTGTGACGTCATACATCAGCTTCTGTGAAGACTGTTGTGTCCCATCATGCACCGGGGTGAGTTACAACAATGACAAACCCTGGTTCACAGCCAAACTCAGACAGCTAAGGTTGGCAAAGGAAGAAGCCTTCAGGAGTGGAGACAAAGACAGATTCAAAGAGGCAAAGTACAAGTTTAGCAAGGCGGTGAGAGAAGCTAAACGACTGTACTCTGAGAAGCTCCAACACCAGTTCTCAGCTAACGACTCTGCATCTGTCTGGAAAGGGCTTAGGGAGATCACCAACTACAAGCCTAAAGCCCCCCACTCCATCAACGACCAACGTCTAGCCAACGACCTGAACCAGTTCTACTGTCGTTTTGAAAGACAAAGGGACAGTCCTGCAACCATCCCCCACAACCCCTCCCAACAGCTCCAGCTCCAGTCATCTCCACCAACACCCACCTTAATGGCCCCACCCTTCCCACCCCCCTCAGAGATGACTCTTTCCATTCATGAGAGGGTCGTCAACAAACTCTTGAGGAGACAGAACCCCTGAAAAGCAGCTGGACCGGGTTCTATCTCCCCATCCTCCCTGAAGCACTGTGCTGATCAGCTGTCTCCAGTGTTCAGACATTTTTAACACCTCACTGGAGACCTGTCACATGCCAGCCTGCTTCAAGACCTCTACCATCATCCCCGTCCCCAAAAAGCCAAGGACCACAGGACTTAATGACTTCAGACCCGTCGCCCTGACATCTGTGGTCATTAAAAGACCTTTGAGCGCTTTGTGCTCTCACACCTCAAAGCCATCACTGACCCTCTCCTGGACCCCTGCAGTTCACCTACAGAGCCAACAGGTCTGTAGACGACGCTGTCAACCTGGCCCTCCACTTGATCCTGACTAGATAGTTTTAATAGGAAACTGTTATATATATATTCAGGAAGTGGGTACTCAGCAAATGCTACATATTTGAGTTATTTTTTAAACTACTGCTCAGTGGTTGCACTGTTTTATTTCATGTTTGTGCATGTTGAGTCTGCTAAAAAAGGCTGAAGTTACTGAAGTGAAATGTTTTGGATTTCATTAAAATGCAGCTAATGAGCATCAAAGGGAATATTTCCCACTTGAAGTCATTTTGGTTTTTTGCCATTTTGTTTCACCAATAACATTTTTTTTTTGTGTTGGCATTCTGTGATATTCTATTATACTATCTCCGATTCAAACTGCACGATCTTTCCATTCAGTAAATTTGAAAAGTTGGAAATTTTTCTTGATTTGGGTCGTGGCTTGTCATTGAGGGTGATGGTGGGTCCTGAAGCCAGACCAGAAGAAGGGCCTTTTCAGAAAATGAGGAAACTTATTCTCCAGGTCTGTTACCATGGTAACTGACTCTGTCAACTAAACCTGGTGATGCTACATGAACCCAGACTTCCTCTCTTCCAGTGCCAGAGTGGCCTGCAGAGTCCTGAACCAGTGACCAGAGTGGTCTGCAGAGTCCTGAACCAGTGACCAGAATGGTCTGCAGAGTCCTGAACCAGTGATCAGAGTGGCCTGCAGAGTCCTGAACCAGTGATCAGAGTGGCCTGCAGAGTCCTGAACCAGTGACCAGAGTGGCCTGCAGAGTCCTGAACCAGTGACCAGAGTGGTCTGCAGAGTCCTGAACCAGTGATCAGAGTGGCCTGCAGAGTCCTGAACCAGTGACCAGAGTGGCCTGCAGAGTCCTGACCAAAACCTGATAGAAGACTTCTGGGATATTGACCTTCTGGGCCAACATCAGTGTGTGACCTCAGAAATGCACTTCTGGAAGAATGGTCAAAAATCCCCAATAAACACACTTCCTAGAAGTGTTGAAGCTGTTCATGCTGCAAAGGGTGGAGCCACATTATATTGATTAGGAATGGGATGAACTAAAGCTCATATGTGAGTCAAGGCTGTGATCATTCTCATAATATATCATATACTGTGCCTGAAGAACAGGCAGAAAGGGGCGGGGCTTCAGGGGAGGCAGTCACATGTGCAGCTCCTCCAGCAGTGACCTCCAAATTACACTGTCTCCTGTCAGTCTAAACCTGGATTTCTGTGTCCGAACAAACAGCCACATTGATAAATTTCTTATTTTGTCAATGTTTTCTGTTTTTAAACTAGAGCAGTTTTAAAAAGTATAAATTTAGCCTATGGAGCAGTAGGCTGTCGATTCTGTCAAAATCCGATTTTCTATGTCCCGAACAAACGGCTGTAATTCAAAAACCGAATAAGTTTTTGAAAAAATTCTTGAACCGTGAGCGCCACAAGGCTTTCAGGATTCCAGTGATATATATTTTCTCAAATGCCTACGGTTTTTAAATTACAGCAGTGTAAAAACATGAAACTTTTTCCTGTCAGATGAGAGAATTCAGAATTTCCCCCATTGAAACAAACAGGAGCTGGGAAGGACCACCTTGAACTCTAGGTTGATTTGACGGAAAACTAAACACCAACACAGACACAGAAGTCACATCATCTGAAAGAGGACAAAATGCCTACGTTTTGATGTATAATTTATGTAGGTTGAGCAAAAGGTGTGGACGTGAAAGAGGAAAAGGCAGGTTTAAAATGTTCGTTTCTTCTCTCCTCGGAGCTAGAGTGAGTGATGACATCATTAGAGTGAGGACAGAATTCTGAAGATTTTGTAAAAATCATTAAACGTAAATCGCAAATTCTCAAAGACCGTAAATCACAACAATACACGGCTTCAGTATGTTATAGGTCAATGTCTTGTGACCCGTTTAAACATCGAATGGTGTCTCTGTGATGAAATATGGCCGTGCTAGACAGGTCCAAATAGGGGTGGGTTTTGGGCTTTTTTTGCCAGAATTCTGCCGAATCCCATTCATTCCTATGGGACCAAATTTTGTCGTTTTTTGGGATTTTCGGGAAAACCGTTTGACGGAACGCCACCAAAAGTCAGAGCACACCGATCCCGATCGAGCTGATGTTTTGATGTATTTTTTGTTGGGTTTTTCTCAAAGCTGTGGGCCGTGAAAACCGTCAAAATTCTTGACGGAATACGGAAGAATAAAAAGGCGAAAAAACGAGAATAAATACGTCGAATAGTAATAGGAGTGGCTTCAATGCTTTGTATTGGCCACGCCTAATTAAAAAAAACAACAAAAGTGAACAATTTTGGCACAGTAAGAGTACTCAGATTATTTTTTTTTTCATTTGATAATCCACGTAATGAGGAACAAGTTAGTTGTGTCCTTCAGTCACTGACTTTGACCAAATATGACATTTTATTTGCCAAAAAACAAGTTAGAAAGAAAAAAACCAAAGGAGACTTTGTCATCATTTCAGAATGTCCAGATAAAATCAGGTGACCTGCAGCAGCTCAGTCTCTGTGGAGCTCGTTGTTCCTCTGACCAGCAGGTGGCGGTAATGAGATCTGGATAGACTGAGAACTGAAGAAGCCTCAACCGGAGCTTCAATCTGTCCACAAATAAATAATAAATAATGTGAAAATCAATCAATTAGAGTCAATAAATAGACATTCATTGATATTTTTCTCTGATTTTCAGTGTTCATCAGATCCTCCTGACATCCTTCTTTGGTTCCAGTAGACTTTAACGATAAAACTGAACTGATCTTTTAGTGAATGTCTGGGTCCTAGAATATTCTGAATAAAGCTGATTAATAAATAAACATTTAAAAATAACACCAGATAATGTGGTGTGTGTTTCAAAGCTCTCCTCGTCCTTTAATAAAAGTCTGATAAATCCTCCTCCTCCTCCTCCTCCTTCTGCTCTGACACACAAACATCTCCACTCTGTCAGGTTTCTTTGTTCCCTCCCTTCAGATCAACCAGCTGATGGAAACAAACATGTCTGACGGGCCACATTCACTGCAGAAACATGTCGTCAGACCAGTTTCAGCCTCAGAGACGTAAAACCCACTCAGGAGGATCCAGAACCACAGACGTCTGTTCTGATCAGAGTTGGAGTGGAGCTGGATCACAGAGCTGCTAAAATACCAGGAAGATCCAAGAAAAACACTCTCACCTTCATCTCTGGTTCTCAGTCCAGTTTTTACTTCCACAACTTCATACTTGTACTGGACTCAGCCTTCTGTCATCAGTGAATCTGATTTACAGATCAGAGATCTCCACTCTGTCACATGTTTCCTTGTTCCCTCCCTTCAGATCTACAGTTTACATTCATGCAGAAAAAGAGTCAAAGTTCAAACCAGTTAAACTTTTACAGTGAAGAAACTCCCCCATTTATCACCAGTTGAAGGTGAAATGATGCAGAAATGACATCATTTGAACCATCTGATCCTCATGCTTGAATCAGTCTGATAACTCCTCCTTCTTTCTTTATGAAACAAAGCCATCACTCGTTCCTTGTCTCCTTGTTCCCTCCCTTCAGGTTGACTAGTCTGAAGATGGGTGGAGCCAACAGAAGTTGACAGACCACATTCTCTTCATCAACACATTTAGATCAGAGCTCAGACTGGTTCCAGCTTTCAGGAAGTTAAACTCAGACAGTCGTCGTTACTGAGAGGAGACATGGCTCAGAAAGGAGTTCAGCTGGACAAAGGAACCATCTCTTGTTCCATCTGTCTGGATCTACTGAAGGATCCAGTGACTATTCCCTGTGGACACAACTACTGCATGAACTGTATTAAAACCCACTGGGATGGAGATGATCAGAAAGGAATCCACAGCTGTCCTCAGTGCAGGAACATCTTCACACCGAGGCCTGTCCTGGTGAAAAACACCATGTTAGCAGAGTTAGTGGAGGAGCTGAAGAAGACTGGACTCCAAGCTGCTCCAGCTGATCACTGCTATGCTGGACCTGAAGATGTGGCCTGTGATGTCTGCACTGAGAGGAAGCTGAAAGCTGTCAAGTCCTGTCTGGTCTGTTTAGTTTCTTACTGTCAGAAACACCTCCAACCTCACTATGATGTAGCTCAACTGAAGAAACACCAGCTGGTGGACCCCTCCAAGAAGCTCCAGGAGAACATCTGCTCTCGTCATGATGAGGTGATGAAGGTTTTCTGTCGTACTGATCAGCAGAGTATCTGTTATCTCTGTTTAATGGATGAACATAAAGGTCATGAAACAGTCTCAGCAGCAGCAGAAAGAGCTGAGAAGCAGAAGGAGCTGGAGGTGAGTCGACAACAAATCCAGCAGAGAATCCAGGACCGAGAGAGAGAAAGATGTGAAGCTGCTTCAACAGGAGGTGGAGGCCATCAATGTCTCTGCTGATAAAGCAGTGGAGGACAGTGAGAAGATCTTCACTGAGCTGATCCGTCTCATCCAGAAAAGAAGCTCTGATGTGAAGCAGCAGGTCAGATCCCATCAGGAAACTGAAGTGAGTCGAGTCAAAGAGCTTCAGGAGAAGATGGAGCAGGAGATCACTGATCTGAAGAGGAAAGATGCTGAGATGAAGCAGCTGTCACAAACAGAGGATCACAACCAGTTTCTCCACAACTACCCCTCACTGTCACCACTCAGTGAGTCTCCACACTCATCCATCATCAATACTGGTCCTCTGAGGTACTTTGAGGATGTGACAGCAGCTGTGTCAGAGACCAGAGATAAACTACAGGAGCTTCTGAGAGAGACATGGACAAACATCTCACTGTCAGTGGCTGAAGTGGATGTTCCAGTGTCATCAGAGGAACCAAAGACCAGAGCTGGATTCTTGAAATATTCACAAGAAATCACACTGGATCCAAACAGAGCACACAGACGTCTGTTATTATCTGAAGACAACAGAAGAGTGACACTGATGGAAGAAAAACACAGTCTTATTCCAGTCATCCAGACAGATTCAGTTTTTGTTTTCAGGTCCTGAGTAGAGAGAGTCTGACTGGACGTTGTTACTGGGAGGTGGAGATAAGAGGAGGAGTTGGTGTAGCAGTAACATACAAGAATATCAGCAGAAAAGGGAGTTCAGATGAATGTATATTTGGATTAAATGATAAATCTTGGTTATTATGCTGTGACACAAACAGTTATCTATTCTGCTACAACAAAGTTCAAACTCCAGTTTCAGGTCCTGGTTCTTCCAGAGTTGGAGTTTACCTGGATCACAGAGCAGGTATTCTGTCTTTCTACAGCGTCTCTGAAACCATGACTCTCCTCCACAGAGTCCAGACCACATTCACTCAGCCGCTACATGCTGGAGTTGAGATTTTATATGATGGATCCACTGCTGAGTTCATTCACAGTTGGTTCAAATGTGGATTTTAGTTTCCATCATTGTTGCTGAAAACTCACTGTTTCATTTCTTCACTGCTCAGAGATCAGCTGTCAATCACTCTTTATGGGCGGTACTTTGACGTCTTCTTGTTGTTTTGTTGATGTTTGAGTTTGTTTTGGTGCCTCCTTCCTGTGTCTGTTCATCCATGGAGCTGATCACTGCTCAGGATGATTTTATTCACCTAAACTGACTACATTTATGCTAATCAGTTAGTCAGATTAAAGTTGAACACTGAGTCATTTTGTAGATTTTACTGATTTAATGTGTCAACAAACTGAAACTTCATTATCATGAAACTTAAATGAAGCTGATGTTTTTTAATTGAACTGTTAAATCCAGACCAGACTGATCGTTATCTGTGGGGACGACGGTGTTTTATTTTCAGCATCTCTGATATCTTCAATAAAACTCCTTCATCCTGATGCAGCAGGTTGAAGCAGGAAAAATAAGGAACTTAAAATGTCAATTTAATGAATCTGAGATTGAAATCTTTGAAGATAAATCATTTATCTGACTTTTTAACATCTCAAATTAAAACTGTATATGATCAATAATCCTGTATTTTATTTCCTTTTAATAAAATGTGTTCACAGAAATTGACGACTATTGAATTCAGTTTTGCATAAAAATCAAGTAATTAAATGAGAACAGAGAAAGAATAAGTTTTAATAAGAAGGTTCACATTTACTTCTGATTCTGTGACACTCAAACGATAATTTAAAAATGCAGAGGAGTTTTTGTCAGATTGTAAATCTAATAGTTGCAGTTGTTTGAGACTATCTTTGAACAGAGGTCGTTTATTTAAATGGCTCTAACATTTCTTCAGATCTCAACCTTGTAGTTCAGTTGGGATCTTTTCATAAATGACAAAAGAAAAATCTGATGTTTAATGTCATTTATGCAGAAGTATGACGTCACTAGTTTTCAGTGTTGAGCATCACTTCATAAACAACACAACACCGCCATCAAGTGGTCATTTTAGAGAACTGTAAGACCTGATCAATGAATCCTACAAGAATGAAAGAGAGCATGAGAACAACCAGACAGCTGATCAGTTACCTTTAAAAAGTAATCTGAATAGTAATTACTGATTACTCCTTCAAAAAAGTAATTTAGATACTTTACAGATTACTTAATTTTAAAAGAGACTAAGTTAGATTACAAGTTACTTTATTAGTTACATTCAGTAGCTGCCGACAACACCCCCGCTGCCTCATAAAAATGACAACCGGTTTTGCCAACACTCACTTTATTAGAAGTGCATTTTTAACAGTAATGTACACAACAATGTACCATGTATCTAAATAAAATAATATATAAAATAAACAGTCTTTCTTGACTGCACTTAACATTAATACTTATTTTTATTAAAAATACAATAATGACAGTTTTCTTGAACTGCACTTAACATAAATAATTTTTTTTTTATTAAAAAAAAATAAAGAGAGTCTTTCATTACTTAATTTAACAAAAATACTTGTTTTTCTAAAATAAAATAAAGACAGTCTTTCATTACTTAATTTAACAAAAATACTTGTTTTTCTAAAATAAAATAAAGACAGTCTTTCTTGATCTGACATATTTAACTGTTAAGACTGTAATGGCAAAACATGCCATTTATAATCTAGATTGTTTATAAATGTAACAATTAAATTCTTTTAAACATGTTTTATGAACATTGTACCTGTTGTTCACAGCATTAGAGCAGTAAGGAGTGGTTTTACAAAACAAAACAAGTGTATGAGACCTCATGTGGCAGATATCATGTCTACTTTTGTTACTTTGGCCTAATCTTTGCATGTTATGAGTGAAACAGTGGAGTGGAGCGAGTAAACCAGTGGTTGGACCTCATCAACAGAAGCTTCTCAAACCTCTTGTCAGAGAGTCTATTTCTTCTAGGAGTGAGCACCAAACCTCCCAGACTGAAAAGTCGCTCCACAGGAGCACTTGATGGGGTTGGAGTGTTATACTTCAAGAAAATGTTCTTGATGTTTGAAAACTGATGCAGAACCTGAAGGTCATAGGCTGACCTCAGGTAGTCCAGGACTTCATTTTCTGCTGAGTAGGTCTCCTCTGGCTCTGCCTCAAAAGTGAAAAAGTCCATCTCACCTGGGCTGTCAGGTGTGGTGGGAACACTGGCAGCACTCTGCTGTCAGAAGCTCTTTTACTCGCTCCCTCCTACCTGCATCTCTCAGCCATCGGAGGTTGAATTTTGGACAACTGGCAGCTGTGAGAAGAGCATCTTTGTTGTCCAGCTCACTGGCAAAACGAGTCTGGATAGCCTGAAAAAGATCATTCATATGTTTATACCTACAAGGCCTACTATTTTTTATGTAATTGAATTACCTGCAAGCCATTTCTAATGTGGGATCAATATGGATTTAATCTTGTTTTAGGTTAATTACTGAGACATTTGTATTTGTTTTTTATTCTGCTTTTGCAATGATAATGAATATTCTGTTCCATGTTCATGAACAGTGTGATGCAGCAAATTTTAAAAGCTTAAAAGATGGAACATACCTGCACTGTGGCATCTGGAAGGCCTGCAGTCATCCTGGAGAGGGCATCTTTCACAGCCAGGGTCTTCTGCATCAGGATTTCAAGTGTGGGTAGTAAAGTCCCATGAGGACAGTCTCCTTGTAAAATGTCCAGTGCTGCAGTCAGAGGCTTCATGGCGGTGCAGTACTCATGCAGGAACTCATACTCTTTGTCTTTGAAGCACTTAACTCCAAGCTTGATACAGAGTATTCAGCTCACTCATGAGAATTCCTGCAATTCTCTTTAGAGCATCAAAAAAGGAATTCCACCTTGTGGATGTTGGTACCAAGAGCTTTCTTTTGCTGACTTCCTCCACTGTTTCTGATGCAGTAGATCTACTTGATTTGGTCCAAAGAGCTGTGCATCTTCCTGTGCTGCTCCTGTACACAGCCTTGCTCTCTGTATTGGAAGTTAAATACTTCTCCACATCATATGTAGAAATGAGGTTGATGGTGTGTGAAGCACAGCTGTGGTGCGAAGGAAGAGACAGCTGGTCGTCACTTTCATCCTCAGCAGAGAGGATTTCTGACACATCTAAAAAAGTGACATCATCGTCATCATCTGTGGGGGTAGACTCTCCCTCCTCCGTCTCATCATCGGACTCTGTGACAGACTGATAAACTTTGAACGCCTTGACAAAGTTGGATCCATTATCAGTCACTGTTGCAACTGTAGTCCATATGAAGAGTGAATGCTTTCGATTTCTGCACCAATAACATCATGCGTGTGTCTACTGAATCCTCCTACATGCTAATGCAGCCTTGTTGCGCTCTAATGTGGATCTACTGATCCAGTGGAGCGTCACTGCCATATAACTTCTATTGTTAGCAGTCCAAATATCCGCGGTAGTTGACACAAAGTGGACCTCATTCAACACGGCCTTCAGATTTCTCTCCATCCTTCTCCATGTTAGAAGAAGCTGTTCTGTGAGGCAGCTCAGCATTGACAGTAGTAGGGATCTGGTTTATTATGGCACCAAACCAGGGGAGTCAGCTGTGTTAAAGGGTGTTTAATTTCCTCGACAACATACTGTCCGACCAACTCCTTCAACCCCCCCCCCCCCCCCCACTTCCTGGTTTGGTGCCGAAGTCCAGCTTTTGTTGTTTGGGCGGTGGGGGGCCTCCTGCTCTCTGCTTCGGACCACCTTGTGGGAATTGCTCTACTTTGACTCTGCAGTGCTGCGAGTCCAAATGTTTCTTTAAATTTGATGTTGTGTTTTTGTAACTAGAATTTTGCTGCCAACAGCACATTAGTCAGTTATGTTGTGTATTTTCGTCGGATTTTCTTGGGGATTTTGAAAACTATACATTTTTGAAAACTAGATGGTATAAGCAATCAGAAAACCAATGTTTCCATTTGCACAGGTATCCACATAGCGGCCATCTTGGATTTTTCAAAATGGCTGCCGGAAAATGCATATTTGTCCATATCTCTGCTTCTAAATGTCACTGAGCGTTGATGTTAACACCTAAAACTAAATTTTCAGGGGTGAGGAGTCCAATGGTACCAAAATAAATGGGCTGTCTTTGACCAGAAACTGTACTTGCTCTGTTCCATTGCTTGAATGTTCTCAATACAGCTGCATTATTAACATTGATTATGGATGCTTGGAGGAAAGGAGGAGTGTATTGGATGCACATGTTATTCATGTAATTCGTTTCATGACTGCAATTGATGACGTGGTGTTATCTCTGTCTTTGCATGCTAGAATGATGAGTGACAAATCTCAAGTGCCTCTGGGTGGCAGCAGACAACCCCACGAGTCCATTGACTGGAAGCAGTGCATCCTCTGTCAGTCAGATGATGCCAGGAAGGGAATCCTGGTTCAGAATCCCAGAATCACCTCATATGAGCATGTACTGGAGATTGTTCAAGAGAGGGCCAACCTGAGTGATGGAGACTTTGTTAACGTCCAAAGACGATTGCAGAACTCCACACTGCAGACACTGCATGCACATGGTGCTGTCTGGCATCGCTCTTGTCACTCGAATGCCACCAACAAGGACCAAATACAACGTGCAAGAGACCGGTATACTCATGCAATATGTACAGGCCAATACACTGCCAAGAAGCGTGGACAGAAGAGAGGAAGCACAGAGCTTGCTGAGCCAGGCTGCTCAACATCAGATTCTTCCCCACCATTCACAAGGTCCCGAACGACTCCATTAGACAAGCAGCTTTGCTTCTTCTGCCGAGAAGACAATGGCGAACAGCTCTTCAAGGTCAGAAGTGACAATGCTGGTAAGACTCTAAAGAACGCTGTGGAAAAGTCCCGAAATCCTGCACTAAAAACAAGGCTGAGCATCAGCATCTCAGAGGAAGATGCACATGCAATTGATGTGCGATACCACAAAGACTGTTGGAGAACACATGTCTTCCATGTTCTCAGAGAACCTAGTTCCGGTCAGATGCCAGTGCAAAGCAGACTGTTCTTCTGCGAGATGCTCCTGCAGAACGAAGAACTTAACCTGCACAGATCTCTGTCAGTGTGGCAGCCAGTGCCAGAATGATGAGGACTCCCAGAACAATGCACATTTAAGTGATGATGAGGATGAGGATGATGACGATGAGGACATTGTGTAGACGTTATCCAGACTGAGAAATCACATGCACACTACATGTGGCCTACTAACATGCTTTTGTACCTCTCTGTCTCTGAAATGTAAACCTGTTTTAATAGTTCTTTTAATGCAAAATGACTATAGCTTCATTTGGCATTGAGTTCTGTGGAAATCATCTTTGTGCTCACAATAAAAGTAAGTCTATACAGCAAATTGTTATTTGGGTCAGAGGTATTGACTTTATTTTGGTTTCGTTGCATTCCTTGCCCCTAAAAATGTAGATGTAGGTGTTGAGTTCAAAGCTCTATCTTATTTAGAAGCAGAGATATGGACAAATATGCATTTTCCGGCAGCCATTTTGAAAAATCCAAGATGGCCGCTATGTGGATACCTGTGCAAATGGAAACATTGGTTTCTGATTGCTTATGCTATCTAGTTTTCAAAAATGTATAGTTTTCCTAATCCCCAAACAAATCCCACGAAATTGTAAATTCAAACATAAGAGACCTGACTACATAGTGCACAGCGAACTTTAATATTGCCATCTTTAGCTGACAGAAAGTCTAAATAGTGTCTGTATTTCCAGCTCTAAAATGCGCACCTCTCTTCCTCCTCCTCCATTATTGTTTGTGTCGCAACCTGACTTGTTGCATAGTTATGACTTCACTCCCCGAGACGCAAGAAGGAAGCAAATATATATTTTTACTATTAATGACAAAAAATAACGCACAGTGACTTGGATCTGATTACTGGTTTGGAAATAGTAACGCATTAGACTGACATTGACATTGTAACAGACGCTATACAAATAAAACTGAATTGAATTGAAATTTTTTGTATCGCACATTTCATGTTCAAGACAATTCAAGGTGATCAAATGTCTGTTTCAACATCTCATTGGTTCTTTCTGTTCTGTTTTCTGAGACTGACTGTCAGAATTCAAGTGAAAGAATGAGAACTTCTCCTGGTCTTCATCTCCACCTGAGATCTAAGGTGGGCTTTCAGGTGGAGATGTCAGGATGACTCCAGAACCTCCAGAATATGCCACAGCCTTGACTGATGGCATCAAAGCCTGCTTTGAACACTTCCTGACTGAGTCCATTGAAACCATGGTGGTAAACATGAGCAACCTGGAGGAGAAAGTGACTTCCAAAGACAGCTGGAAGGAGGTCACCCAGACAGACATCAGAGCAAACATGGATCTGTTGACTTTGACTGGACACTTCAGATCCACAGATGAATCCACCAGCAGCTTCTGGGATCAGTTTTCAGGTTTGTTTCTGTCATCAGGCTCAAACACAGCTGATAGACTGGTGAATACTGGAACGTTGTTGTTCTTGTTAGTTGTTCTGAGGTGATAACTGTGGTAACTGTGGTTGAAACTACAATCTAAGCGTTCCCTCAAACAAATCACCAACAGAAGGAAACAGAAGTCTACCAGCTCATCTGTTTCTACTCAGTTCAACTTTTCTTTCTGGTGGTTCACCACAGCAGATGATGTGTTGTCTCTGAGTTACTCAGTGTTTTCATGATTCAATCTTCATTGAAGAAACAATGGCAGGTAAAATCAATAAAGCAGCAGAAAGTTTCCACAGATAAAAGTTCCTCCTGTGACTGCTGGTCTTGTAAAGGCTGCAACATGGCTGCTTTTCTCTTGAAGCCAGAGCTCACGTGACTGTTCCTCACTGTGATTGTGGTTTTCTCCAGAAGAATAAAGGCCTGAATCACCTGCTGTGACTGTCTGCTACACCGTCCTGTTTTCACTTATTACATTCATGAAATTAAAGATAAATACATGAAATGGAAGAAAGTTTTACTGATGGTGTTCAACCTTCTGATGTGGTTGAGTCTGTCAGCTGTTCCCAGGAAGCAGAAACTTCTCTCCAGCTGTGTTAGCGTAGATGAACAGAAGAGGGCGCAGTTTGTCCTCTGAACAGCTGTCAGGGTCAGATCCAGGCAGACGGTGGATTCATCAAGAGGACGTGTTTGTGTTGGATATTTACAGGTTATTTTTAGATCCGTAGCTCTCATTTTCTTCCAGTAACATCACTAAAGGCTTCTGCTCTTTAAAGTAAAGCTTCATTCACCAGTTTGGATATTAGAGCGGTTTATGTGTGTTATACAATCGAGATGAAGAACTTTAGGAGAAAACTTTCCACAACTGTGTATGATGAAGTCTGCAGCTGAACCTGAACTGATCCTGTAACGCTGATCTGCTGATCAGAACTTGTTGAAGAGCTCTACTGAATCAACTTCACAGTGATGTCTTGTTCTCAGCTGTCAGAGTTGTCTTCAAAATCTGTCCTCACATCACTCAGGTTCAGACCAGAGTCCTCAGTCCTGAGTCTGGACGCAGATATGGTCAAGAGTATCTGAGCTCTTTCCAGAGAAGAGCAGCTTCATGGAAGCAAGCATTGTTCATGTTCAGGAGGGGAGGTCCGATTGGATTTTAATTCAACTGTCCATCTACAAACACAATCCAGAGATTCTGACAGATCATTCTATTACGGGGGTCACGCAACAGCGGACTCCGGTCTGGATCTGGACCGGGAGATGGTTCTGTCCGGACCCGTGACCAATGCAAAAAATAAGTACAGTAGTGTCATTTTCACAGAGTGGTTTTGAACGACCGTGGATATTTACAGCGGGCGCTGCTGCTACAGTTAATACAGTAATCTAGCTGGTAGTCGGAGACGTAGCTTGGAAACACGTGTTTGTTGTTGGCAACGGAACCACACATGACCGAAATCCGTCTCAACTAGAATAGTGGCCACGTGCAAATCCTCCGAGCAAATCAAGATTAGATCCCCAGAATTCATTGCACCCCAAACCAAACCACCCCTTCATTATTCCCAGCAAACCCAAAATCAGTCACACAAGCACAAACTTTAGCACTGACGTTAGCAACAGCGCAGGAAGAAAGCAAAGTAGATACCACGGAGACATGACTTGCTCGAAAAAGAGAAAGGTAGACACTAAAAAATGTTTTTTTTAAAGATGAATGGACAGCAAAATGTATGTTTATACTCCTGGTCAGCAGTTTCAAGCCTGTCTGCCTCATAAACTCTGAGATCGTGGCTTTGATCCAAAGTGTGAAGCGCCACTATGAGACTGTTAGGATTTAGAATGAACTCAGTAGAACTTTAACCTGGTAAAGCTAAAACGTTATTGCCTGTAGGTTGGCTGTTTTTATGATGGTGAGTCCTCAGTTTTGCTGTTTTATGACCTAACGACTGGGATCTCCTGACTTCCTGACTTGCTGTCTTCCAAGGAAGTTTGCGACGGCATAGATAACAAATTTAGTTACACCCCATCTCCTGGAACAAACACAACCACATGTGTCTGAACCTGGGATTGGCCATCTGGATTTTTGAAGACAAAGAGCCCTAAAACCCAGAAGAACAGGATCCGCCTCCTCTGGATCCTTAAAAGATGGACAAAATCTGACTTCAAGCGTGCATTTGTCATGGCAGCATCTCGGTGGTGTTGTGGACAAGTGTACCATCGACCGATTAAAATATTCTGCATGGCATAATAATTCTTTGTATTCATGATTGTATTAAACTCTTTGATTGACCTTTGTTTCTAGTCACGTCAATAGGCACCAGATAAAAGAACACGGAGAAATACTTTTCAAGACAAAACACAGCACTTTTTTTTTTGGCACTTTTTAGTTAATGTTTCCTGAATGTATATGAGTTTAACTTTTTTACTTAAAGTGGCCTTTAATTCAAGAAGAAAGGACACTTAAAAAAAAATGTTTCATGAAAAAGTCAACATCCTTTTTTGCACTTTTTAGTTTTTTCAGGGTTTAATTTTTTTAACTTGAAGAGGCCTTTCATTCTTCAGGCATGGACTTGAACTATTATTGATTTTATTCTGATGTTTCACTTTTGGTTGATTTGAAATAAAAGACTTAAACTTATTTAAATGCATGTGACTGCTTTTATTTATGATAAAATATGTGGAATATGTTGGAATATTTCCTGAATTTGAAGTTAAAATAACAATTAGTTACTTTTTCAAAATATGTACTTTGGCTCGGACCTTCTAGGCAAAATTTAGTAACTGTACCTCTGTGACTTTTAATTGAATACCCCTGTTCTGTTATTTTATTTTGCTCCAAAATACAACAGTGTGTGTAAAAAGTGCCACGATTATTTCCATTCAAAGCAACAAGATCAAAGGAAGCAGCTAAATCTCAACAATCAGTGGATCCATGTGGTCAAAGCTGATGTGTTGTTCTGCTCCCTGTCAGGTTCTTCATCAGTGTTGTCACTGCTCCCCCTGGTGGTTTGACAATGACAATGTCTCTACAAGATGATGAACTTTCCATGTTAAATATCAGCAGGTTCCAGTTGAAACAATCAGCACTTGAATTCAGCTTGTGAACCAGTTGAATCTCCTTGTTTTTCTTCTCCAACAGCTGTTGAGCTCCAACCCCAGAGACCCACTCTGATTCTCCAACCAGAGACTGAGAGCTGCAGGCTCAGGCTCAGGTCACTGTGGCCTGTTTCTCAGTGATAATAATATATCTCAGTGTTTCTCAACCGGGGTGCCGTGGCAACCTGGGGTGCTGCAGAAACACATCTGACAGTATGCAAAATAAGCAAAATTAATAAATAAATAATGTAATATAAGCACAGATTATAATATAATGTGTGTGGTTTGTTACATGTGCATTGTATTTGTTGATCCTCTGAAACGTGTGTGACAATGTTAACCTACATTAAAATAGAAAGAATAAGTTTGGGGTGCCTTCAGATTTTTCATGAATTTAAAGGGTGCCTTGCCTGAAAAAAAGTTGAGAAACACTGTAATATCTAATGTGGAATATCTAATCCAATGTGGGATGTTGTTCAGGCGCCATCTATGATTTTTGAGACACTAGCTGTTGGAAGAATTTAGCTCAAGGCTCAACGTATTGATAAACAGTGTTTAAATGACTACATTTCCTCTGATTCATTGTCTTCCCCTGTCCGACCCCTCACATGTTCTCAGTTTTGAGTATGTGTTGATGTGAACTGGTAGGAGATCCAGAGCTCCACCGCAGAGATATAACAGGTATAAACGCTCGTTTGTCCCTCTGTCGATGAAGCTTCTCAACGGCGACTAGATGCACCTTCTGAAGGAAGTGAATGCACCAGGGTGTGTACAGTGGCACAAAAAGTGGGTATGCAAGATATGCGGCGCATAGGGGCGCTGCACCAGGGGGGCGCTGGACCAGGGAGGCGCTGCACCAGGGGTCGCTGCACTAGGGGGGCGCTGCACCAGGGGGGCGCCAAGGCGATGGGGGAAAAATTATGAAAAGTATGCATTTTCTATAGCTATATAACAGCTTTTGTACATGTGTGTAAATGATATGATCATGATCGTCAAATCAGAGTACGTTACTGATGAGTGCCCCCCCCCCACCCCCCCACCCACCCATACTCAGGTACTCAGTGGCGGTGGCAGAACATTTTCATGGCAGTTGCTTAGGGGTTGCTAAACAATTGTATGGAGTTGCTGGACAATTTACTGCACTACCAATTAAATAGCATAAATATGGATATGTATGTCATTACCGGCCTACTCATTCTAATCAGCACTATCTGAAACTAGCGCGGTTGTCATGAAACAGATAAAAAAAAAAAATCAATTTGAAGTTCGTTATTATAATTTTAGCATATAGTCATGCCGCTTTTCACAGCAGTGAGAAATGCACATTAACAGCAGACTACAAATCATTTAACAATAACCTGTTCATCACATTTTAACCAGTTAGTATTCACATAAGTACACATCAGAAGAGATCTGGCAGACTTACGATTCAACAGATAGCGCTCCATTTTGATGTCATTTTTCTAAAGGCCCGGTTTTTTTTTTCCCAAGCTGACTTCGCGTGACCCCTGCAGGCCAGCTCTCACGGGACGAGTCTCTCTCTCATCGTTTTTAATTGTCTTCCTTTTATTTTAATTTAAAACAAAAACACATGAAATTATTTTTAAATTAAATTGTCACCATTTTTATTTTATTTAACACAATTAAGATTTTTTCATTTTTAATAGTCTCCATTCTTGGGGTTGCTTTGAGGTTGCTAGGCCATATTTTGGGGTTGCTATAGCAACTGCAAGCTACCCCCTAGCGCCGCCCCTGGAATAATGTACAGACACCAGTTAGACTCGTCTGTGTAAAACTGAAAATAGCCTCACTGATGTGTGTAAGTCCCAGTGGCTTCTTTGCTGCTAGCTTGCTCATGTTAGCGTCTTTAGCCGCCGAGGCATCCTCAGACGATTTCAAAACTCCGTCAAAGTGATGGTTATGTTTCACGTGGCTGATCAGGTTTGACGTATTAAAGTTTGTGCTATTTTTAGCCAGCAAACTATCTTCTTCAGAAACTTTAAAGAAGTTCCATACAATCACTACCATGTTGTTTGTTTTCAGCAGCACGCTGTGCTGCATTCAAGGTGTAACAAAAATTCCCCACGTTTCCTTGATAGCTAGTTGCGCTTTCTGCCTTTTCTATTTTTTTCTATTTATGTGTAACGTGGAAAAATACTGCAAATATCAATTCAAGTCAGCAACTACCAAAATTATGGCAGATGAGAAAACAGTTTGTAAATGTTCATGTAATGTTTTATTCTAGAAATCATATTCTCAATAATGAGGGTCGTCTCATAATGGAGGTCTAGACTTTTCATTACACATCTGCACCACTAGATGGAGCCAAACTGAAGTAACCAGTAAGAATGGAGCATCACAGTGAAGCATGGAGCAGATCTGATGTTAAACGGAGGAAACACAACATTTTTGTTGCAGTCCAGAACTTGTTTGTTTACAGACTGAATTATTAACGTTGTTCTTGAAATTGAATATAACTCAACTTTGATGGTTATGCATTTATTGACATCATTAATGCAGTAATTAACATCTTTAATGCAGTTATTGAACTACATGGTTGTTGCTGATTCACTGAGTCATTGTCTCAGATTTTAAGAGAAAACAGTTTATGGAAAGCTGACACGTACCTGACCTGAAGTATGGTACCATACTTCCTAAAAAAGATGAAATCTGAAAAATGTTTAACAATACCGCAAAATGTTATGTCTGATTTTTGCATACTACTGGATGCAGTATACATACTGCTGGATGCAGTATACATACTGCATCCAGCAGTATGTATACTGCATACATACATACTGCTGGATGCAGTTTCAAACACTGCCAAGGAAAACAAACAGTACCGGTTCACCCAATACGCACACTACGCACGTTGCATAGGGCCTCGCAAACCAATGGGGGCCCCGTTACCTTGGCAACGTTGATGCGGAGAGAAAAAAAACTGACGACGTGACCGTCTGCAGCGCGTGTGTGTCTCCCAGGATTGTAGCGCGTGAAGGGATTAAACAGGCCACGATGAAGCGCAGTTTTCCCTCGAGATATGAAAAGAGGAAAAAGAAACAGCATGACAGTGAACTTAGGGAGCAGCAGTCAGGTAACTTCCCTCTCTGGGGGGGAGAGTGGGAGGGACTAGTCCGTGTTTGACCTACATTACAGGGCGGTTGGCCCCCCAATGAGCCCCCCAGTCTCTGTGTGCCTCTTGATGGCTTCTGTTATAAGTTGTAGCGTAGTTACAACTGCAACTAGAAAATTACGCATGAAATTTTGAGCGTGCCTGATGCTTGCTGCGGACTAGGTTCGCTGCACCAATATACAAATCATTAATAGCAGTAAATGTATCATTGAGGGTGTGTGTGTGTGTATGAATGTTCGTGCTGTCGCGCATGCTTATGTGTGTCAGTCTGCATGTCTGTGTGTATGTGCACGCTGTCGCGGGCATTTGTGTGTATTTGGGTGTGTGTCAGTATTGTAGTTACAACTGCAATTAGGCAAACATTATACTACATACATGGAAAGTAATGGAATATTGACGAAGCTGCTTAATATCTTTAATGCTACACACCATGTGTGTATTTTACAACTCTGGGCAGGATCTGCCTTTACATGGTAACATAGTTCATTGGTAGTAATATTAATGCTTCACACCATGTGTGTTCTCTTACAATCTGCACAGCCATTCATATAACAATGCGTATGCCCATACCTCCATTCCACTTTCATATATATCTATGGGTTGAAAGGTGTATATATTGTAATAGTCATGTGTATATAGCCCTGCTTATTCTAGTACTTAACATTTTGTATTTTGCTATTGTAATAGTTAAATTCCTGAGAGAGCTATAAACACATTTTATATTCAATTTTATTTTATTTTAGCCTATTTTTATAATTACCCTGCTGTCACTCTACTTTCTATCTGTTCTGCTTGAGCTGCTGTGACACGTGAATTTCCCCGGTGTGGGATCAATAAAGTCTAATAAGTTCTATCTTATCTTATCTTAAGAATAAATGTTATTTGCTTGGATAGTACACAGGCAAATATAAATGCATAAACAGTGCTAAATGAATCAGAATTATAGTACATAATATAAACAATTACCTATATTTGAAATATTAAAGTAAATTTAAGTGCAGCCAATTTGATGGAGCTGAATTAATAGTTGCCTTGTCTTGTCTATATTTTACAGGTGCTATGCTTAAATTTCTTAGCACCAGCAGCACAGGCTCCAGCCAGTCAGCCAGTGGAGGGACAGAGCCAGGTTCATCTAATACAGGCACAGATGAAACAGTTGCTTCAGGCAGTACAAACAGCGCAGGTCCAGTACAGCCATCGTTGTCAAGTGGCACAGGGGAAGAACAGACAGCATCAGAAGCTAGCTCAGAGTCAGTACCTCAAGCAACAGTATCTGCTCCACCTGATGATCCTGCAGAATGGCCTCCAGTCGGACTGTATGCAGACTGAGTTGGTGCGCAGAGGTCCATTCAATCCAGAAGTCGATTTTTCTTACCCCAAAGACCAGTCCAGAAGAGGGTTCCATCAATGTCTATTTAAGAGACAGCTACCAAATGGGGAAAAAATTACTAGGAGCTGGCTTTCATACTCAAAAAAGACAAAAAAACACAGTGTATTGTTTTTGTTGCAAGCTCTTTTCAACAAAAAAACACAAAATAATACAGGATGGTGTTAATGACTGGTCAAATATTAAAGCCATCCTAAGGCAGCATGAGGGAAGTCCAGACCACACCAGCAACATGATTAAGTGGAGAGAGCTTGATGTGCGCCTAAGTCGTGGAAAAACACTTGACCACATTGAAATGACAGCTTTGGAGGCAGAAAGAAAAAGATGGTGAGACGTCCTTACACGACTTATAAGCATAACACAGTTTCTGGCTGAAAGAAACCTGGCATTCAGAGGTTCTTCAGATAAACTGTTCACACCAGACAATAGTAACTTTCTAAAATAGGTCAAATTATTGGCTAAATTTGACCCAGTTCTAGAGAATCATGTCAGCAAAATCAAAGACGGAGAGACACACTGTCATTATCTCAGTAAGGACATTCAGAATGAGCTGATACAGCTCGTAAGTGACAAGATTCTCACAACTATTGTGAAACAAGTAAGGGACTCAAAATACTTCTCCCTTATTTTAGACTGTACACCTGACATTAGCCACCAGGAGCAGATGTCCATTATCCTCAGGAGTGTGGCTTTTAAGGGACAGCCAGAGGTAAAAGAGCACTTCATTGGCTTCGTAAATGTTGAGGCAACAACTGACTTAAACCTATCTAAAATCGTCTTGAATAAGCTGACTGATCTGAAAATACCATTTGACAACTGCAGAGGGCAAGCCTATGATAACGGGGCTAATATGAAGGGGAGACACCAAGGAGTACAAGCCAGACTGTTGAGAATGAAACCCAGAGCTGTGTTTGTCCCATGTGGTGCACACACGTTAAACCTCGTCATTTCAGATGCCGCCAAATCCTCCAAAGATGCTGTTGGGTTTTTTGGGTATGTACAAAAGCTCTTCACCTTTTTTTCTGCTGGCACACAAAGATGGAATATCTTGAAACAACATGTGAACATAACAGTGAAGTCATGGAGTGACACAAGATGGGAGAGCAGGCTCCAAAGTGTCCATGCAGTCAGATACCAGGCCTCTGAGATTCGAGAAGCCTTACTGGAAGCCAGACAGAAGATCAATGATCCTGTAGCCAAAGTGGAGGCACAGTCACTTGCAGAAGAAGTTGAGTCTTACCGCTTCTTGATTTGCTGTGTAGTGTGGTGTGAGATACTGACAAGAACAAACACAGTGAACAAGCTCCTGCAATCTGCTTCAATGCAGCTTGACATAGCTGTGCAGTTGATCTCAAATGCAAAAGCATCTCTCACTCTGTACCGGGACACTGGATTCTCAGATGCTCAGACAACAGCCAGAAGCATTTGTGATGAAATGAATGTAGAAGCAGTTTTGAAGGACAAGAGGCTGAGAAACAGCAAGAGGCATTTTAGCTACAAAGCACCTGATGAGCCAGTGACAGATGCAGTGTGGAATCTTGAAGTATACTTCTTCTTCCTTGTGATTGACTCTACAATAGCATCCATTGATGAAAGATTTGAAACCCTGAACCAGGTGAAGATGAAATATGGAGTGGTGCTGAACTTCAGCTCCTCAAGTCAGATGCCCAGTGACTCCTTGAAGGCTCAGTGTATGGAACTGGAAAAAACTCTGACCTTCAACCAAGAATGTGATATCAGTGGAGTGGATCTGGCAGAGGAAATCAAGAATTTACCTGACCTACCATCAGGGAACATGACTCAGGGTTCCCACGTGTCCTGGAAAACCTGGAAAATGATTGACCAATTTTCCAGTCATGGAAAACATATGGAAAATGAGAAAAAATGCCAAATGTCCTGGAAACCGTTAAGTTATCCTGGAAAATTATTCATCCTCCCCTGTCTTGTGAGCGAATGCATTGCTTTGTTTTACATTGACCTTTTTGCACTGCAGGATACAAATATATTTATTTTGATATTTAGTTATATTTATGAAAATGTATGTTCTGCTTGGCTATTTTGGCAGTGATTTTGATTTTTATTATGTTTGAGAAATGCCAGCTGTGTAAAGTAAACTGAGTTGTGCACTAAACTGAGATGAAACTCAGGAAATTGTTCTTCAGTGATTTATTGAAAATATACAAATAATTTTAGAGGAAGTGCAGGAGAAAAAGCAAAAGAGAAGGGAAAGTTGAGTTAGGAATTGCCCAATTGAACATTTAAACTCCAGTTGGTCCTGCTAATGAAGTGCTACGGTGTAATCTGTGGGGTGTGTTTGCATTATTCTATGATAAATTTGTCATAATTTCTGAGAATTTAGGAGATTATCTCATACATAAATTACAGCCATAGACTGCACATCAGATGTCTGAGGAATAAACATAGAAACAGTCTGGGTAAATGCAAGTTACAACTGTAGAAAAAAACCAGTAATCACGTCATACACTGATACAGTGTATGACGTGATTACTTGTCTCTGTAGCGGCTGAAAATGTCCTGGGAAAACGTCCTGGAAAATAATATCAAGGAAAGAGTGGGAACCCTGATGACTGCCTTTGAGCTGCTTTTCCTTCCTTTGTGAGAAGAGTCTGGAGGAACTCTATCCTAACCTTTGGATAGCCCTGAGAATTGCTGTCACTCTGCCTGTAACAGTTGCCTCAGCAGAGAGGAGCTTCAGCAGGTTGAAAATGATCAAAAACTATCTGAGATCTTCAATGTCCCAGGAGCGTCTGAGTGGTCTGGCCATCATGAGTATCAACCATGAGGTGGGGAAGAAACTATCATATGATGACATCATTGATGATTTTGCAGCCAAAAGTGTAGAAAGGGACAGTTTTAATGGTGAGTTATTTTAAAATGTGTTATTTCATAACTATGTAAGTTGTGTCAACACACATCCTTTTCTATTATGACTATATGTGATGTGTAAATGTGTTCATCTATCTATTAACCTTCACTCTTTGTGCTCTTGTGTGTGTACACGCTGTTACTTTGACTGTTTAGATTACTTAGATTGTTGTTTAAAACATTAAATTTGATTTGATTTGTTCTAATTTTGCTCAGATTTTATTCTTAGTTAAACCAACAGGTGGCGTCATGGCGACAGTGCAATATGTTTAAAGGGGGGATGAGTGGAAGCACTGCGGTGTCAGGTGTGGCTGTTGAATTCAGTGAGGAGGGCCCCTTTGCAGAATTTTGCCTAGGGCCCCATGGAGGTCTGAACCGGCTCTGGAAGGCGTGGTTTCAAGGGGTGAGCTGGAGAGGAGGAGGCAGAGCCTTTGGGAGGAGGGAGGGGGTGTATATTTTCAAAATCTCACTCGAGTTGGATTGCTGGAGCCGTTTTTTTCAAAGAACACCTACCCCACCTTTAATCTCGTCTAGTAAATATCAGAATTTTGATCCAAGTGTTTTGTTCACCTTTAATGTTGTTTCCTGATTATTGGGTGGTGTCCCGTTTGAATCTATTAATTTTGTTAATAAATTTCTTGTGTTTTCAACTGTCTTAGGACACTTATCAATACCCCCTTAACAAATAAACTAGCACTTTCTATCCTCAACACACCTGTGGTTTTTGTGAATCTGAACTCTTTCTTGTTGGTGTTGCTGCAGCACCACTCTGATCTGAGACTCATCTTTCCAGCCTCGACAGTCTCCTCTGAGCCAGTAAAAGTCTGGTCCCGGTCTCCTCTTCACCAGAGCGCGTCTAACCCTAACCCTGGAGGCCTGGATGGAAATCCAGTGCACTGGTGGAGGTCTGCTGCATGACACTGGCCCAACACTCCAGCACCAGTTGTTTAAAAAAAAAAAAAAAAAAAAGATGGTGTGAAGTGTCACAGCTAAGTTGATTTTTCAACAGTAAAAGTTACAGTCTGAGAAATCCAATACATTTTATTTACATACACCAACTCTTGAGGATCAATATTTCTCTATCTACTTCAAAAATAATAATAAAAAAAAAAAGGTTAGTATTTTATGTAAAAACAATGTGCAGCTACCAAATAATATATGTGTCGACTACTGAGTAAACGGAACATTAAAGCTTCACCTTTTGTCCTCAGAACCAACCTGGGAGATTAAGTGATCTTAATCACCAGAGGGTCGTCATGCTAAACCTTCAGGTCCACTGACCTATCTGGACTGGGTTTAAATAGACCTGGACTGAACCAGTCTGCATTCTTCACTCAGTGCTCTTAGTGAAAAACCATCAAACTGACCTGAGTAAACATCTGGCTGTCAGGCCGCCGCCTCCTCTGTACCTCAGTCCTTTAATCCAGCTGCTGCAGCCATCCTGACAGTGGGACGTGTCACAAGGAATTTCTGGAACGCATCTTTAAACTGTCTGATACATTTAATCTATTATGTTCTTCACAGATGATGAGTGTGCCTGGCTGTTTGTGTACATGTGGCCCTGTGATGACCTGTCCAGGTGTATCTCTGCCTTTCACCTGAAGAGAGCTGCTGGGATGAACTCCAGCAGGTCCCTGTGACCCTGCAGAGGATTAAAACAGGTATAGATGATAGACGGATGTTCATCACAGAAACAACTCATGTACAACTGTAACAAAAGCTTTTATTCAGAAATGTGCTTACAGTAAAGTATGTATAAAACATATTATATACATATATGTGTGTACTACATAGAAATAGAAACCACCACACATCGGAACAAAGAGTCATTTCCATTAGTGGGGGTCTGGAGAAGTTTTATGGGACCTAAATTGTTGATGAATATGTCCATTTTCAGGAACAGCCCAGCAACGCAAATGTTCAGAAACCTTTACGGGACCAAAACACATCCCTGTCAGGGATCAGGTCCTCAGAGCAGCTCTGAAGAACTGCTAAGAGGGTGGGTGATTCAGAGGTGGGGGCAGAGGCCATGAAGGTCATATGGAGAGACATTTTACAGAACAGGAGGGTTTTAGCTGCTCTGTCGCTGCAAACGGAGACACAACAGCTGAAAGAACCGAGGAAGATGTCAGCTCAGTTCCAACCACCCAGATTTGACCCGGACCCCCACTAACGGGAACAAAGCTCCAGTCTGTCCCACTGAGCAGTGAACTCACACAGTTCCACATCACAGAGACACTGACGACACCTGTCTCAAATCTAGAGATGTTCAAAGTCAAAGTCAAAGTGAGCTTTATTGTCAATCAGACCATGTAACAGTAATTACACAGAGGATTGAAATTGCATTTCTCCAAAACTCCAAATGTGCAAAGTAAAAATAGCAAACAACATAAACATAGTATTCACAAGAGGTGTAGTCAGTTTTTTTTTTTTTTTTTTTGAGGTCAATTTGAGGTATGTTGCTGATGTGCAATAATGCAAGGTTTGATAATACAGGTGCATATGGTAAAGTTAATGTTAACAGAAGACCCAGTCTGATCACACATCTGTAGGGTCTATCCAGCTGCTGACTGGACTGGTGGCTACATACATGTTTTTCAGGTGTTTGGAGAAGAAGATCACATTTCAAGTATTTCCAGAGTGTAGCAGCTCATGAAGACAGAGGTATTCTGGGAAACCAGTCAGATCTGACAGTCACTAATACTGGAGGGTCAACAGCTCTACACAGAGAGTTTCACTCCCTCATGTAAATACACGGGACCACAGTTCTTTATACAGATGGATTTATTTCTTCTCACTTCACTGTCAATTCACCGTCAAACTAATAAACCACAAACAGATGTCTCAAGTAAATAATAATAATAATACCTTGCTGGCCGCACATATCACGAGGGAGATATCCACAATGGTAAACAAATGATCTTCTAAGACAAAAAATATTCAATTATTTCCAACATCTCTTCATTGCAGTTAAGCTAGCTTCATCTTCTTTCTGGTTATGGCTACACATCTCTCTGAATTGGTCCTTAGGTGCATCAACTAAACTACCCCTTGTATAACACAGCATACAACGATGGGTCCGCTCTTGTTCCATCAATATGAGATGAACAACAAAAACCCAAAAGGATAAACAGACATGAAAATGGGTCAGGGGTTAAAAAGGTGAGAAGTGCACGCGCATGCGCGCCCGGGGGGGGGGGGTAAACTTCAGGTATACAGTCCAAAAAGGGTTCAGGTATCAAGTGACTCTAGTTTCCAACTTCACCTTCAGCCTTCTCAGCCCTCAGTGAATATCATCCTCACACGTCCCTGACATGGATTCACCAATTATATTAGATCAGGGATTCCCAAAGTGGGGTGCGCGCACCCCCAGGGGTGCGCAAGCTGCCTCTAGGGGGTGCGCGAGATGGAAAAATGTAATGGCGGTCTGATAATTTTTTTTGTTTTCACACAATAACGATGTGTAAATAAACATTCCCTTTGTAAAATTTTAAATCAAAAACTGTAATTTTAATGAATAAATAAATGCAGGCTATTCAAAATGCACGTCATCTTAAAGTGAAGCGTAGAAGAAGAAGTTATATTCTTCTACCACTGCATTTGCACCTAGCTTGTGGCTCTACTTTATTCATTCTGGGAAATATGCTCAATTGGCTGAAATCATGGAAAATATCTTTATTGGAACTTTATTGGAATAGAATTAAATTACTGGCGTTCAAATTTTATTTCCATAACCTGTGTTATGATGACGGGTTGTGTTAGTTCCACGGTCATTTAAACATCCATCAACATTTAAATTTTTGTTCAATGTTCAAAATATTCTAACATTTTCCTCAACTTATCTGCTTTCTGCCACTGAGTCTGAGCATGTCATCCATCCTCTTTGCTCTTAAAAGTGGAAGCCTGCGCATAACTTTGTTTCATTATGTTGGAACTGTGTTACAGTGTTTCAGTTTAATTTAAACGCGAGAGCGCATTGTTGTGATTGTGATTATTATGTTATATGTGTGTTCTGGTCATTTTAGCATGAATAAACATGGCGACTTTAATATGGCTATAATAAAGCTTGTTGCTTTTTTTTTAAGGGGTGGGGGATCGGGGGTGCGTCAACCCGGTTGAGACATAGAAGGGGGTGCGCGGCTAAAAAAAAAAGTTTGGGAACCGCTGTATTAGATTATTAGAAAGAAGCCTGTGTTTCTCTTTTTTATGTTACCGTAACTACACTACACAAGCTTGACGTGAACTTCCAGCAAACAGGAGCTGTTTTTCTGTTTTTCACCGCAGCTTTGGCTAGCTCTGACGGTGTTCAACGTTAGCTGTAGCGAACGGCAGTAATGTTGTTATACCGCAAGGTATGAAAACAATTGAAACCATAACTCACTAAATTCAATCCACTGGTAAATGTAGGTAGGAAACGTCTGCCTTGTCCCCGGCGTGGACATCACTAGCTCTTGCTTCTAGTCCTGCTTAGCAACGTAACCTCCGAGTCCACATGAATGAAGAACGTTGGTATGACTGGAATAATGGAACAATCTGACCTGATTGGTTCTGGACAGGATTAACTGACCGTCCAAGTGTCATTTAAAGGGCAGATTTCTGAAGTGCTCAGTTTGCTTATTAGGGCAGTTATTATGATAATCAAAATCAAAAAAAAAAAAAACCTTCCGACCGACACTCGATACCCCCCTCCCCCCTCAGAAAAGAAAAAACTCCTCGGATCTACACGATTCACGTAGGTCACCCTTTTTGACTTCAAAACGGCGAATTTCGCCGAAAGGTGAGGGATTTTCATGCCTGGATAAATATGCAAAAAAAATTATTGTGGCAGTTAAAGAGAGTCTCACTCTCTGGTGATGACATTTAATAGACACCAACCTCACTGGACTCTCAGTCTCAAGACTTTGGCTGACAGCTGACGGTCAACATGGACTGGCAGTGACTCCAGTCACATCTGACTCAGTTTACTGGTCTGAGAACTCCCAACAACAGCTGATGTAGCAGGATGACCTGCTGGAACAGCCAGGTTAGAAAGAGAGCTCATTTCTGTCTACTTTATCAGGAAGCCCTGACTGAACTGGGTCTAATTCAGCTTCTCTGAAGGATCATTTTCTGCTGAACTCAGGCTGCTGTGCTGCAGGGACAAGACAACCATCTCTGAGCTTTAGAGTTTCTCTAAATGACTTCAGGGCTCCACAGAAACTGGAAGTCTGAGTCTTTTTGAAATTCAGATTTCAGTTCAAGGGTGAAGTCTGGTCACAGTTTAGTTCCTGGTGGCTCAGTCTAAAAACTGTTTACACCTTTTTTTTTCTGTAGTAATTGTACAATAAAGAGCTTATGAACATCAGGGCAACAACTCCAGAGGATTTATTTCCTAGTTTTCTGCTCCCAACTCTGGAAATTTTGGACATTCTGGTCAAAGGTGCTCTCACCTTTATGCACGCAGTGAAACGCCGGAGGAGAGGAAAGCTAGCCGGAGCGCTCGTGCGCCTCCACCAGCACGACATCCTACAGCACTTCCGGGAATATTTCTCTGTAACGTGCGCTCATAAAAACAGGGACTTTTCTTCATCTGTGGTTTTGTGCTTCATGGAGGCGTGGCTGAGTGGATTAATACCGGACTCTGCGCTGCAGCTGGCGGGCTTCCAACTCTACCACGCAGTCGGAAACACACTTTCCGGCAAAACTAAAGGTGGAAGAATCTGTTTCTACGTCAACAGCGGTTGGTGCAACGATGTAACAGCGATCCAGCAGCACTGTTCTCCTGACCTGGAATCTTTCTTCATCAACTATAAGCTGTTTTATTCTCCCCAGGAGTTTGCTTCATTCATCCTGGTCGGTGTCTACATCCCACCACAGGCTGACGGACAGAACGGACAGCGCATACTCGTCGACCAGATACAACCCGGACTCTTTAGTTATTGTCCTTGGAGACTTTAAAAAAGGTAACCTCACTCATGAACTCCCTAAATAAAGACAGCTTGTTAAATGCCCGATCAGAGAGGAGAAAATTGTATTTTTCCCTTAATCGCATGCACCATCATCGCCACAAGAAATTCCTCATATGGGTAAAATCGTACCTGGCAATAAAGTTGAATCTGATTCTGAGTAAAGTTATTTTATGAATAATCTTATTGTCTTTATCTTTTTTTTTTATTTTCCCAAAGTGATATTTGAAAAGTAGAGGTCGTCCTATAATCAGAGTCATCCTATATTCTGGCCAGTACGGTACTTCTCTAATTGTTAAAGGTGATGGGAGAAATGCATGTGCACTGCTCTGTTGGACAGATTTAAAGAAATAAACACAATTATAAAATTCCCTATCTAAATCCAGAGAAACATGACATTTTGAGGTAGCTGTTTCACAAGAAGCTGAGCAGCAGAACACTTTGTCTGTTTTCCGATCTGGAAGCTTTTGATCAGGAATCCAAGTAGTGAAAGAGGTAAACCAAGAAGTGATGTACACCAATCTGTTATAACATCATGACCTTCCACCCAGCTGCACATCCTCCTTGTGTCCTCGCAAAACTCTGACTCATCCGAGTCTCAAACAACATCAGAGGGGCTCCTGGACCATCTGGTACCGGGATGTGAGCAGCAGAGCATGAAGGCCCTGAGGGCTGTCCAGTGGATCTTCTGTGAACTGAGATTACTTCCCACAGATGCTTTCAGGTCCCACCAGATTAATGTCTGGGGAGTCTGGACACAACAGGAACGCCTGAGAGCTAAAAACTGGAGATTCTGGAGCATTTCCTGTTGTCTGTGTCATGAAGATGCATCTAAAAGGCTCACAGAAGTTCTTCTGGTCTTGCCCAAAATAGTCAATATCAGCAACATTTTTGAAAAGTATGAAATACTTAATGACAAGGAGCTTGACTTTCAAACTTTAAAACAAATTAATTTACAATTAGATGAGAACTCTCATAATTAGTTGTTTTCTCCAAATCATTCAGAGATGTTCAGGATCCACTGCTGACCTGCTGGAGGAGCTGGCTGCTGTCTGGAATAATGCCGTCTAGAAAAACATTTTAGGTGGGTGGAAAGTAGGGGTGCTCCGATCGATCGGTGACCTGATCGGATCGGCCGATATGCATATGATCGGGATCGGTCAGAATTGTCATTAAAGCCGATCAAAAACGCTTTATTCTCGTGCGCATACACTGTGTATAGACCTTTTTGGACCAGCCCCCAGGAAGTACCCCGTCCGCCATTGCGGGGTTGTGCTACAGAGCGACACTTTCACCGGCTCGCAGATTAACCAGTGTTTTTCTCTTTCTACAAATATATATTTTTATAATGTCGAGTCGGTCGAGTGGGAATACATGTTCCGTCATAAACTGTGCCAACAATGGCGTGAAAATTCAACAATGGAAGAAGAAAGTATGTGAAATACACAAGCCTTTACTGCAGCCATACAGTTTCCACCGATTTCCTGGGCGCACCGACAACCAAGAAGTTAGGAAGACGTGGGTGAAAAATATCAACAGAAAGGACTTTGTTCCAAATGAATACAACCGGGTGAGTTTTCGTTAACATTCAGTCTCGTACTACTCATAGTCTTGCTGAGAGTCCCGGACGATTCTGGCCGAAAGAACAGCAGTATGAGGCTACTGTAGCCCTCGGCACTAGCACAAGCCTATAAATGAATGAATGAATGAATGAATGAATGAATGAATGAATGACTTAGGAGAATGATTAAATAAATTAAATATAACATTAACACATAGCCTAATTTACCGCTAGCGTTAACGTTACAGTAGCATAATCTTTATGGCTTGTTGACATTAGTTATAGCCAGCGTTGCAGCGTTCCACAGTTTTTAGTGTTTGATTATGGGAATGGATCATGCTATTTCCACAACCAATCATTAAAAACAGCGATAAACTACCTTCATCTGTAAACTGGAGGCCACTGCCTAACATCATCAATCCAAGACATGTCTGCGTTATCCGTAACAGATGCTCCACGATGCTGTGTTTGGGTTAGTTGGTGGAGCACCGCACACTCCAGTTATGTTTGGGCCACTAGGGGGCGCATGTCCACAATTTTCAAGTCGAAAAGGTCTAAGACAGCAAGAAACAAAGGGAAATAAATACGATCGGTGATCGGTATCGGATCGGCCGATATTGATTTCAGTGATCGGTGATCGGCCCCAAAAACCCTGATCGGGGCACCCCTAGTGGAAAGTATCAAAGTAACTTTCATGTGAATGTCAGGATGCAGAGATCCCTCGGGTTACATGTCAGAGTCATGATGTTATAGTTGATTGGTGTACATCTAGCTTTTATAAACTATTTATATTTAAGAGGTAGGTTAGTAGAGGACATTACTAACGGTTACAGCAACGGACTAGAAGTGCTACCATTACCACTCCAAAGACAGAAATACCAACAAACAGGCTGTCTCTTCTTCTGATTACCGGCTTTGAAGGTTCTGTAGCAGTTCCATCTGTTAATGCTGTGAAAAGAGGAGAGAAGAATGAGCCAATGATGACCCAGGGTCACTTTCACAGTTATTGTTGGCGTATCCATATGACTGCAGCAGTACTGCATCTGGGTAAATAACTAGGGGTGTGCGATAATTATCGGCCTGATAATTATCAGTCCAACAATTATCGGGTCGATAATTATCAACCCGATAATTGTCGTGCAATAATAGAAAATTATGACATCAATCCAATAAGCCCGATATCATGACGAATAGCTACAATAACATATATATTTTTGTCAACACAGCAGTGCCTCGCTCCCTCTGAGCCTTAAATGACCGGCAGTGAATGTTATGTTCAAGTAACATCGGCATAATCAGAAAAACGATTTCTCAATCAGGAAAATCAAGAATACCCCCTCATGCCAGAAAACAACTTGTTAACTCGGTCATAATTTTGGTAGTTGCTGACTTGATTTGATATTAGCAGTATTTTCCCATATGTTACACATACAAAATAGAAAAGGCAGAAAGAACGATTAGCAAATGAGGGAATTTATGTTACACTTTGAATGCAGCATAGCGTGCTGATGAAAACAAACAATATGGCGGCGATTGTATGGAACTTTGTTAAAGTTTCAGAAGAAGATATTTTGCTGGTTATTTCTGACAAATGCTCAGAGAGGAAAATAGCACAAGCTTTAATGCGTCAAACCCAATCAACCATCTGAAACATAACCATCGCTTTTGAAAGTTTTAAAAATTGTATGAGGACACTAGGGATGCAACGGTACTTGGTAAAATACGGTACGGTTCGGTACGACCTCCAAGGGACAATATGCTCTTATGTCCGGCTGTACCACGGTACATATGTTATAATAATTTTGCTTTGGACTTGATTGTTATACGGGCGTGCGTGTGGGCCTTTAAGGCAGCAGGCCTCCGCATGTCAAGTCCTCTCGCCTCCGCTCACTCACAGTGACCAGCCGATCACTCTTTGGCCGGTTGGCTGTAGCTCATAGATGCAGAAAATGGAAAAAAAAAAAAAAGCAGGCATGACCAGCGGTAGCGGAGAAGCTGGGAGAAAACTTATTTAAATCGCCACCGTGGGAGCATTTTGGTTTTGCTGTTGAATACAAAACCGGCGAGGGCAGTGAAAACAGTTAACAGTTAACAGAACGCAATCTTCCACCTCCCTAAACCCGGATCTTACCTGCGTAAGATCCAGTTGTTACCAGTTGTGCGTCTTGGCGCAGAGCGAATCATTGGATGCGCATTTAAAGATCACGAACAATTAATGTTCCTGTCCCTCCTCAACCACCAGGATCCAACCTTTTCCAGCTTGACACCAGAGACAAAGATCTCCTTGGTTTCCTCCACAGCAGACATCTGAAAGAGACCTGCCACAGCTGCACATTTATTCCATTTGGACGCGCTCTTTTACGCGCCAACATGCGAGTTGCGCTTTCAGCAAACTCGGTATCTTGTGATCGCTTGTTTAGGGTAGCAGGTGGTCTGAAACTGTACCGAATCCGTACCGAAACCGTGACACAAAACCCGCAGTACAGACCGTACCGTGAGTCACCTGTACCGTTGCACCCCTAGAGGACACCGGGTTGCTAAAGATGCTAACATGAGCAAGGCAGCAGCAAGCCTTCTCTCCTCTCCTCTCAAGCTTCCATGTGATAAAAAAAAAAAAAACTACTAAACCTCATTTACTTTAATTAAAGGTATTCATTTGAATGGAACCACAAGCCAAAATCCTTTAAATATAATTTTTTGTTACTACGGAGCGCACTTTTTCAGTTTGTTCACCTAGAAATGTTTGAATCTAACCTGTGTCAGTGCATTATTTTCTATGTATATTTACTTTTTGTAAACTTCTGTAATGCACTTTTTTAGTTAGTAATTCTGATGCATGTATTTCCATCAGTTCAATGAGCTTTTATTTTTTTTATATCAGTCAGTAATGCACCTTATTTAAGCTGATCTGAGATATCAAATAGGTTTGTTTGATAGCTTTATGAAAATGTTTGAGAGGCTTGCCAATAGTTTTTCATTGGAAAAATAAATATCTGCTCATATAAAGAGTCAAAACTGTTTTTGGTTTTGTTCATAGTATTGATATAATGATCTTAGGTATATGCATGTGTTATCGGTATCGGCCTTTAGGAGCTGAAAGTTATTGGTTATAGGTAATAAAAAACAGTTATCGTCCATCCCTATAAATAACCAAATTAATCCAGGTCAACTCATCCTTCAAGCACAGTTTCAACAGTTTCAACTTACCTGTAACCACAAGGTAAAATCTGGTGTAGTTGAGTTTTCTGTCAGCATAAACAGCACACTGGTACCACCCCGTATCGTTGAGACCCACATTGGTTAGGAGACATTTGATTTGTCGTTTTCCTGAGAGCTTTGGGTCACAGTGCAGTCGTCCTCTGTAGAGCTCATCTATGTATGTTGCAGCTTCATCTCTGCTGTCATACCTGTAAAGGCGCTTGTCTGATTTGACATTCATAATGTTAATTTGCAGTGACTCAGGAGGCACGTTGGCATCAACAGGGTAGGAACAGGCCAGTGTGACATTGATGGGCTCCTCTGTCTGGTAAGGGACAGTTACATTCTCAGTGACCAGAACTTGACCTGCAGGAGACAAAGACCAACAAAGATACGCAATTAAAAACAACCAAAGGATCGCATAAAGCTGTGGATTAGATTAGTTGCATCTTTTATAGCAGAACAGTTGTTTGTTTCAAATATCAAACACCATCAGCAACCAGTGAAGCCATTCAAGTTGAAGTCTGTGAAAAAAATCTCAATTCAATTCAATTTTATTTGTATAGCGTCTGTTACAATGTCAATTGTCTTTAGACGCTTTACAGAGACCCAGAGAATGAACTAAAAATATAATATTGAACTAAAATTATAATATTAAATCCTAATCAAGGATAATGGCAAGTAAAGAAAACTCCCACAGTGGGAGAAAAAAAAAACTTTCAACCAAACAGTAGCAAAGAAAAACTCCACTTTAGGAGGAAGAAACCTTGAGCAAGACCTGGATCATATCAGGGGACCTTCCTGATGAAGGCCCGCTGGGTAAAGAAAGAAAAAGAGAGGAGAGACAGGACAGAGAGAGGATGGAGGACAGAGAGAGGAGAGACACAAATGACTGAATGAAATGACTATATAAACAGATGCAGGTAGCAGCACTGAGGTGAGATGGTCAGAGGACTAGATCACCAGTCACCACGCCAGTCAGCATCCTCAACACACCTACACACACAGGTAGTTGTGAATCTAGAACTGAATATGACCAGAGTTAAGGGCGTGTATACTCCTGCGGCAATGTGTCTCCGTCAGCTTGTTGCAGAGATGCCGCATTCAATTTTGATTTATACTCAATTTTGAAGCACCGTCTGCGCTATGTTGCTCCACGCCACCACGCAAGAGGGACAATCACGAACTAACTAAACTTACTAAACTTATCTCTTGCGTTTTTCCACTTCCTCGCCATCTCGGCCGTATCCAGACCCACATTCATCGCTTAGAGCCCTATGGAATCCGCGATCACGGAATCGCGGACGGAATCACGGAATTGGAGATTAAAAACAGAATTCACTTTAAATGCACAATATAACAGAACTGAACGGCAGTTTGCGTAAAAGTTTTTTCTTTTTTTTTTTTCTCCCGGACTAAAAGGACCTTTTTTTTCGAGAAAATGTTCCAAGAGGGTTCACGAAAAGGTGGGGACATTGTAGCTTCTCTGCCCCCGCTTTCCTCATCATAGAAAGAAAAACACGTCGAAGCGGCACCCGATCAACCGGCGAAAAAGCAAAGGAACTAGCGGTTTACTCTCAGGTACAGAGCAGAGCAGTTTATCCGAGATTATTATGTGTCTGGCAATTTAAAATTCTGCACGTTTTGCCAGCACGCGATTGAATGGACACAAAAATATACGTGCAAGGATCAGTTCCATCCATCCATTAGCTCCCGCTTGGTCCGTAGTCGGCTCGCGGGGGCAGCACTTCAGCAGAGGGGCCCCAGACCTCCCTCCCCCCGGCCGCTTCCACCAGACCAGCTGAGAGATATCATCTCTCCAGCGGGTCCTGGTCTGCCCCGTGGTCTTCCAACAAGGATCAATTAATGAGTGAAAAGCACAAACGTAAAAAGGCGAGAGTCATTCAACGAGCTAAACACAAAGAGGCTGATAATTATTTATTTAATCGGCTGTCTGTAATAGATGGAACACCTAAAGAAAAAAAAACACCCAGGCACACACTCACACACACAACCAGTGTTCAGTGTTCACTGCTTTGGATTTCATAGCATCTACATCAGCTGTAGTAAATATAGTTTTTTCTGTTATCGGACACAGTTTGTCATGACACACCTGAAAAATATCATGTACGTCATGACAAACTGTCTGATAACAGAATAAATCAAACAAACTAAGATGATTAGTTTACTGCTGTTGCAATTTTTCTTTTTTGCACTTTAAATTGATTTTACCTATTTGAATTATTTTTTTCTTATTTATAACATAGAAAAAACTAGATTTTTTTTGTTAAAAAAAAACAATGTTTTGTTGGACACAATATGTTTAAAAGTATAAAAACATTAAAGTTTACAGTTATAATTGCATAAATTGTCTATATTTCATTACTTTATATACTGTTTTGGGGTTAAATTTGCATAAAATCCTTAAAAACGGAATTCTCAAAAATTAAAAACCGAAAAACACCGAAAATGTAAAAAATTAAAACGGAATTTGAGAAAAAATAAAACGGATTTCATAGGGCCCTAATCGCTATCTCCCTCCATGAATTACTAGAATATGTGCTGTCTTTGTGGTGTGGAGAACCAGAATCGTACAGATGTGGGTACTTCCTCATTTCTTTGATTCTTGTATAAGAATCGATTTTTTTTGGCCCAGGCCTAATTGATAGATGGACAGACAGACAGGTAGATGGACACAAAGAGATAGGTAGATGGACAGACAGAAGACAGGTAGATGGAGAGACAGAGACAGGTAGATGGAGAGACAGAGACAGGTAGATGGACAAATAGAAGACAGGTAGATGGACAGACAGAGACAGGTAGATGGACAGACAGAAGACAGGTAGATGGAGAGACAGAGACAGGTAGATGGAGAGACAGAGACAGGTAGATGGAGAGACAGAGACAGGTAGATGGACAAATAGAAGACAGGTAGATGGACAGACAGAGACAGGTAGATGGACAGACAGAAGACAGGTAGATGGAGAGACAGAGACAGGTAGATGGACATATAGAGGACAGGTAGATGGACAGACAGAGACAGGTAGATGGACAGATAGAAGACAGGTAGATGGACAGATAGAAGACAGGTAGATGGACAGATAGAAGACAGGTGACAGACGAAGACAGTAGATGGAGATAGAAGACAGAGATGGACAGATAAAGACAGGTAGATGGACAGAAGACAGAAGACAGGTAGATGGACAGATAGAAGACAGGTAGATGGACAGACAGAAGACAGGTAGATGGACAGATAGAAGACAGGTAGATGGGACAGATAAAGACAGGTAGATGGACATAAAGACAAGGTAGATAGAAGACAGGTAGATGGATAGAAGACAGGTAGATGGACAGAGACAGGTAGATGGACAGACAGAGACAGGTAGATGGACAGATAGAAGACAGGTAGATGGACAGATAGAAGACAGGTAGATGGACAGACAGAAGATAGGTAGATGGACAGATAGAAGACAGGTAGATGGACAGACAGACAGGTAGATGGACAGACAGGTAGATGGACAGAACGGTCAATAGATGGGCAGAAAGATAGAAAGGTAGACAGGTAGATTGATAGAAAGGTGAGACCGACCAGGTAGATTTACTTGTTAGATTTTGAAAGTTTATTCTAATAAACAACTAAATAAAAATAATAAACAGCATCGGCTGGCCTCCAGTAGCCAGTAAGATTGAAGAGATTGATCTTTATCTTTGATAGGGATGCACAATAACTGTTTTTTTAAACCGATACGATAACCGATAACTTTCAGCTCCTAAAGGCCGATACCGATAACACACATATATACCTAAGATCATTACATCAATACTATGAACAAAAACCAAAAACAGTTTTGACTCTTTATATGAGCAGATATTTATGTTTTCCATGCAATTTCCATGTTCTAATATTGATGATCTGTTAAATTCTTACACATCAACATTAGAACATGGGACACAGTTTATAGAAATGATTCTGTGTAACAATACTCCATGTTCTAATGTTGATGTGTAAGAATTTAACAGATCATCAACATTAGAACATGGGGTATTGTCAAACAGAATCATTTCCATGTTCTAATGTTGGTGATCTGTTGAATTCTTACACATCAAGTGTTTTAAAGGTTTTAGATACCATTGCTCCTGTCAAGGTTAGAACGGTTAAAAGTAGGCAAAAGGCACCATGGGGAAGAGAAGATTCAGTCAGGGCACAGAAAAGGGATGAAGGAGAGCTGAACGGAAATGGAGCCAGTCAAAGCTCCAGATCCATTATGAGATTTACAGAGAAACGTTGTGTGTTCAACCAAACATTGTATAGAACAAGGGAGAGTTATTTTTCTGAAATCATCAAAAACTACAGTAACAACTCTCATGTCCTATTTGCTACAGTAAACAGATTAACAAACCCTCCAGTTTCACTGCCCTTAGAACTCATTTCTACATCAAAGTGTAAACTCTAAAAACCTCAAAATCAGGTCAGAAATTTATTGGATTCAGATTTGAACTTTAACAGCCACATTAGAGCAATAACATCAGCAGCTTTTTACCATTAAAAAACATTACCAGAATCAAAGGAATAGTGTCTAAACCAGATTTAGAAAGAGTAGTCCATGCGTTCATCTCCACCAGGTTAGACTACTGTAACGGCCTGATTACTGGGCTTTAAACCAGCTGTAAGACAGCTGCAGTACATCCAGAACACTGCTGCACATCCAGAACACTGCTGCACGAGTCCTGACTAGAACCAGGAGATACGACCATGTTAGTCCAGTCCTGAGGTCTCTTTACTGGGCCTGACTAGAACCAGGAGATACGACCAGAGTCCTCCTGACTAGAACCATTACGACCAGTCCTGATCCTGAGGTCTCTGCACGAGTCCTGACTAGAACCAGGAAATAGGACCGTATTAGTCCAGTCCTGAGGTCTCTTTACTGGGCCTGACTAGAACCAGGAGATACGACCATGTTAGTCCAGTCCTGAGGTCTCTGCACTGGTCCTGACTAGAACCAGGAAATACGACTATATTAGTCCAGTCCTGAGGTCTCTGCACTGGTCCTGACTAGAACCAGGAGATACGACCATATTAGTCCAGTCCTGAGGTCTCTGCACTGGTCCTGACTAGAACCAGGAGATACGACTGTATTAGTCCAGTCCTGAGGTCTCTGCACTGGTCCTGACTAGAACCAGGAGATACGACCATATTAGTCCGTCCTGAGGTCTCTGCCACTGGTCCTGACTAGAACCAGGAGATACGACCATATTAGTCCAGTCCTGAGGTCTCTGCACTGGTCCTGACTAGAACCAGGAACAATGACCATATTAGTCCAGTCCTGAGGTCTCTGCACTGGTCCTGACTAGAACCAGGAGATACGACCATATTAGTCCAGTCCTGAGGTCTCTGCACTGGTCCTGACTAGAACCAGGAGATATGACCATATTAGTCCAGTCCTGAGGTCTCTGCACTGGTCCTGACTAGAACCAGGAGATACGACCATATTAGTCCAGTCCTGAGGTTCTCTGTCTGCACTGTCTCTAGAACCAGGAGATACGACCTGACCTATTAGTCCAGTCCTGAGGTCTCTGCACTGGTCCTGACTAGAACCAGGAGATACGACCATATTAGTCCAGTCCTGAGGTCTCTGCACTGGTCCTGACTAGAACCAGGAAATACGACCATATTAGTCCAGTCCTGAGGTCTCTGCACTGGTCCTGACTAGAACCAGGAAATACGACCATATTAGTCCAGTCCTGAGGTCTCTGCACTGGTCCTGACTAGAACCAGGAACAATGACCATATTAGTCCAGTCCTGAGGTCTCTGCACTGGTCCTGACTAGAACCAGGAAATACGACCATATTAGTCCAGTCCTGAGGTCTCTGCACTGGTCCTGACTAGAACCAGGAACAATGACCATATTAGTCCAGTCCTGAGGTCTCTGCACTGGTCCTGACTAGAACCAGGAGATACGACCATATTAGTCCAGTCCTGAGGTCTCTGCACTGGTCCTGACTAGAACCAGGAGATGTGACCATATTAGTCCAGTCCTGAGGTCTCTGCACTGGTCCTGACTAGAACCAGGAAATACGACCATATTAGTCTAGTCCTGAGGTCTCTGCACTGGTCCTGACTAGAACCAGGAGATACGACCATATTAGTCCAGTCCTGAGGTCTCTGCACTGGTCCTGACTAGAACCAGGAAATGCGACCATATTAGTCCAGTCCTGAGGTCTCTGCACTGGTCCTGACTAGAACCAGGAACAATGACCATATAGTTAGTCCAGTCCTGAGGTCTCTGCACTGGTCCTGACTAGAACCAGGAAATACGACCATATTAGTCCAGTCCTGAGGTCTCTGCACTGGTCCTGACTAGAACCAGGAACAATGACCATATTAGTCCAGTCCTGAGGTCTCTGCAACTGGTCCTGACTAGAACCAGGAGATACGACCATATTAGTCCAGTCCTGAGGTCTCTGCACTGGTCCTGACTAGAACCAGGAGATACGACCATATTAGTCCAGTCCTGAGGTCTCTGCACTGGTCCTGACTAGAACCAGGAAATACGACCATATTAGTCCAGTCCTGAGGTCTCTGCACTGGTCCTGACTAGAACCAGGAAATACGACCATATTAGTCTAGTCCTGAGGTCTCTGCACTGGTCCTGACTAGAACCAGGAATACGACCATATTAGTCCAGTCCTGAGGTCTCTGCACTGGTCCTGACTAGAACCAGGAATACGACCATATTAGTCCAGTCCTGAGGTCTCTGCACTGGTCCTGACTAGAACCAGGAAATCGACCATATTAGTCCAGTCCTGAGGTCTCTGCACTGGTCCTGACTAGAACCAGGAAATACGACCATATTAGTCCAGTCCTGAGGTCTCTGCACTGGTCCTGACTAGAACCAGGAAATACGACCATATTAGTCCAGTCCTGAGGTCTCTGCACTGGTCCTGACCTAGGGAACCAGGAATACGACCATATAGTCCAGTCCTGAGGTCTCTGGTCCTGACTAGAACCAGGAGATACGACCATATTAGTCCAGTCCTGAGGTCTCTGCACTGGTCCTGACTAGAACCAGGAAATACGACCATATTAGTCCAGTCCTGAGGTCTCTGCACTAGTCCTGACTAGAACCAGGAAATACGACCATATTAGTCCAGCCCTGAGGTCCTGTCACTCAGAGAATAGACTTTAATACATCTCTACTTGTGTTCAAGTCTCTTCATGGCTCCAAAGTCCATCTCTGACATGTTAGATCCAAATGAACCAACCCAGACTCTGAGAACCTCAGGTAGTGGTCTCCTGCTGGTTTCCAGAGTCAGGACTAAACAAGGTGAAGCTGCATTTCAGTTTTATGCTCCTAAAATCTGGAACAGAGTTCCAGAAGATGTAAAACAGGCCTCAACTCTGACAATGTTTAAATCCAAGCTGAAAACAGTTCTGTTTCCCTTTTAAATTTCCCTTTTTAATTTAATCTATTAATGATTCTTTTTATGCTTGTATGATTTATGGAATGACTATTGGCCTTCTTGTGAGTTTAAGCACTTTGAATTGCCTTGTGAATGAATTGTGCTCTACAAATAAACTTGCCTTACCTTTATTTAGAAAAGTTAAAGGGATTCTTTCATTATTTCATTACATGCATTCACTTTTTTTTTTAAAGAAAACCCCAGACTGAGCACCAGGATGAGTTTAGCTGAACATCCTGACATCCTCCACTGAAAACACATAAGAACAACAGAGAGGTTGCTGCATTGCTGCAAACTCATCTAGTTAAACTACTGCTGTCTTTTAGTTGTTACTATTTATTACACAATATGGCATGTTGTAGTTAGGGATGCGCGCGATTAGTCGTCTAAACGATTAAACGTCCGCCCACTTTCTAGTCGGCACCAGAAATATTAGTCGTTTAAACCAATTTGTGTTTTATTCATGTACAAGGCCGCTTAACTGTCATACAGCCGCCCGCCACTAGTCGGGGCTACAGAGCCGTCAGACAGCAGCCCCCTCCCCGCGGAGATGCTCGAGTAGACTGGAGTTTTAAAACGTCACGGTGGGAAGATGTCCTCTCGCAAAACCAACGCGGTTTGGCGGTACTTTAATCTAGAAAATGAAAACAAGGTAGTATGTAGACTGTGTCAGAAACAACTGGCATACAATCACTCCACTGGAGCAATGTGCAACCACATTCCACTCAAGCATTTGGATGTTAATCTGCACGAGACGACAGCTGCTGATGCTAGCGGTGCTAGCCACACTCAGGCCGATTTGACATTGTTTACCCGAAGACGTGTTCTCCCGTCCGGTCTGAGAGATTTTAGATGTTTGTTTAATTTTACACTCATATTGAACTGCGCATAGAGCTTAATAATTCAGCAGCAATTTATCTTTTTTAGATGTTACATTATTTGTTAACTTTAAGTGAGTTTTTGTCAGATGTGCAGGGTTAATATTCATACTGCACGGTGCGAAATGCTGCTCCTTTCGGTTGAAATTTAATTATAATTTAGATGTTTTATTAACTTGAAAGTGAATTAAAGCTATAATTTTTGTCGGATAATCTGCAAGATTCAATGTGTCAGAGGCAATTTATTTATTTTGGTGGTTAACGTTTGACTGAGTTGCCTTCATGTTCACATTCATTCATACTGACTGCACGGTGCAAAGTGTCTCGTACTTCAGCGGCATTAAAATCCGACATGGTTGTTGAACATTGTGATTAAAGGCTTAAAGAACTCTTGTTACACACAATATTTTTTGGGACAATGTTTCAAATTCTGTTTCGATGTTTCAATAAATTGTGCTAAATTTACACTGTTTTCTGAGTGTTTTCCTTTATTTTTAGACTAGTCGACTAGTCTTAATTAAAATTTTCGTTTAGTCGACAGGGAAATTAGTCGCCAGGAACATCCCTAGTTGTAGTGTAGGAGACAATGTTGTCTCTGATAAAACCTTCTCCTCTACTCTCACTTCATTGTTGACTGAGAGGTTGTGTTTTCACACAAACAGGAAACAGTGATCTGGAGGAAAAATTCATTCCCAGACCTCCATGATACAGAAGAAGCACCACAACCTGCTGAGTGAAAAACTGCTGCATTATCATGAGGGAAACGCTTCTTTTCAGATATTTCATCTGGACTTCAGCAGAAGAGCTGCCGCTTACATGCCTTCACTTAGAGGCCTTTCTGTACATTTGTTACTGCATTTCTAACCTTTTTCTTATATGAATAGTATCTACTTACCCAGTGCAGATTAGAGTCACACTCACTGTAGCATCCTAGCTAAGTGCTGGTTGAACTCTCAAAATGATGGTTCATATTCCTTTATTTACCAACTCTGATCCATTGATAAACGTACCGTATGAACACACCGTAAGAACTATAAAGAAAAAAAGAACACAGTTACCCTTTATTTTTACTTAAATTAAATGATTCTCAACTGCTTTTATCAGATAAACAATAACGTAAATTTACTCTTTATATATTATAATCAAAAGACAATCTCAAATGAAGTGCTGTATTACCATGAAATGAACATATTTTTTACTGTTTTCCTTTAATCCAATAAGCAGTTTTTGACAATAGCAGACCTTACCTAAAACATACAAACTACAAACCCGTTGCATTAATAAAACAACCAGTGCATTAGCATAGCTCCCCCTCACTTCATTACAAACAGACGCAGCAGATGCTAATAGCAGCTACCGCTAACCACAACACGCTACATAAATGAAACTGTCAACGGCGCCAAACTTGAGCCAGACATAACATAGGATTACAAATATAACAAAAACAAACCGTGTACCCCTTCTTAGTGGGGTGCTACTGCGTTTCATGTAACTTATGCTCACTTATAGTATCGACGACACACTCTTTGCCTTGTAGAAAAACTTTTCTAACTGCCGGTAAAATCAGAAGCACCGGATGTTTGTTTGTTGAGGTCTCTGTGGGACGCTTTCAAAATAAAAGCACCAAATATAGCGTCTGCTTAATATATAAGAAATAATGACTATAAAGACCTTAACTTATGTTCAGAAACTACACGAATAAACATAAAAACGACAAATTAAGTTATGTGTTAATCATATTAAAGGCCATTTACACTCAGCACCTGGATGAGTTCAGCTGAACAGCCTGACATCCTCCAGTGGTCCAACAAAACCAGAAACTCAGACAACACAAGAACATCGCTGAGCTGCTGCATTATGCTGGCTTCCTTTTATTATTTTATTTTTCTAGTTTTCATGCATGCTTCCATTTGTGACATGATGACCTGGTCAAGGACACAATGCTGAACCAGTTCCAGACCCTTGTTGAGTTTTACTTCTGTGTTAACTAACAGGTGGAGAGGTTTCACACGAACAGTAACCAGTAACCTCCAGGGAGTAACTTTGATTCACCTTTCACATTCACAAACATGACAACAATCTGCTGGAACAATTTATGCCTCTGCATTCAGCAGGAGTGAGTTAAGGTCTTTTTAGGGAATGTCTTAAGAAACCTTTATGTTCTTGAGTAAAGGATGTGATCTTTTATGTGATCTTTTAGATTTTCAGTTGTTTTAGTCCTCCTGTTCAACAGGGCACCTCCTTCTCACAAATGTGTTTTCAGTCATTAATATGTGCTCTTATGCTTTTAGGACAGGCAGCAGCTCACTGTGTTTCCCTAAAAAAAGCCAAGGACATGCAGAAACATGAACCAGAGTATGAATGAGGTAAGTTGTGTAACTTCCTGGGTTTCTTTGCTGTTTCCAGGCAGAGAACCAGGCTGGGTGGAGACACAGCTGTACATAATTTCACAGTTCAGTCAGCAGCTGGAAAACTCTGATCCTGCTCTCCAGTCTCTGTTCAGTAGAATCACTGCAGCTGGAGAACTGAGGAGCTGCTTGGAGGTAATTCTAGTTTGATCTGATCCAGACCGTACCGTTCGCTTAAATCAAGGACAAAGAGATTCAAGAACAGCTTCTACCTGGTGGCAATAAACTACACTCAACACTGCATCACATACAACAAACAAACACAATATAAGTTCATATAAGTGCAATAGAGACTTCTTAGGGAGCGTGAAATTTAACAGTTGAATATGTGATTGTATGTGTGTGAGGGTCTCTGTCTGTGTCTAATATTATTTATCACCTCATATTCATTATTATTAAGAACTACTTAACTTCCGTTGTTGCCTTCAAGTAGCAGAGTTTTTAAATCCGCTTCAAGAACATTTCCAGATGCACACAGACACCTTACTGGATGATTTAAAGTGTTAGACTCCATTAACTTGGTATCTTGATCAGTAATGTCCTCAGTAACCAACCTGATAGAGAGTTGCATTATCATCACTGACAAGATAAAGATGAGCAGCACAGCTGCTATCCCAGTCTATCCCAGAAATGCTTTGAGTTAAATTAATACCAGATGTACACAAACCACAGATGATTGCCAGAGATGCAGGGAATAAATGAAAGTATGTTAAAGAATGTAGCCAACTTGAAGATTTTAAATCTAAATTGTCTCTGCTTGTTGTGAGGTAGTTGCTGTTATCATTAATTATTGATCACATTACATCTTGATATTTTCTTCACTGGCAGATATTTTCCTCGACACCATGTAGATCTGGATTCACACAGAACTGAGAGAATCCAAACTGAAGGTTGGACGATGAAATTTACCTGGATGAACATGAGTTTAACTTCAGTTTGTAGAAATCTACAGTTACATTTAGACTCATAAATCTGCAGGACCTAATGAAGAAGACTGAAATTACTCATTTATACTTTCATCTGGGAAACACGACAAAATGTTTAAATTTGATGTATTTTGACTTGTATAGATTACAAACAGTAGAAAGGAAGGTTATAAAGTGTCTGATACAAAGTTACAATGTCCATCAGTAGCAACAAGTTTCTATGATTGTCTTCTTCAATAAAACAACAAAGTGAACGACTCACAGTGCTCAGTAATTCAATTCAATTTAATTTTATTTGTATAGCATCTGTTACAAATAGGACTGGGCAAGTTAATGCGTTATTATCACGTTAACCCATTAATTTATTAACGCCGACATTTATTTTATCGCGCGTTAACACATGTTGCTCACATGCTTTTGTTTTAAAACGTCTGTTACTGGCTGCTGTGGAGCTGGAAAACAACTGGCAGGTAAACATGGAAAAACTAAAACAGACATGGAGAACGCTAAAAAATCAGTTTACTTTACAGTTCAGGTAACAACTCAGGTAGCAATATTAACAATTCTGTCTGAAAAAGAAATTCTGGACTGCAACTAAACGTACGCATCATTCCTCCATGTTCCATCAGATCTGCTCCATGTGTTCACTGTCCTGCTGTTCTCTAGCTGGTTACTGCAGTGCGGCTCCATCTAGTGGCACAGATGTGTAATGACAACAGAAAGTCCAGTCCTCCATTATAAAACAGTTTCAGTCATGTGGTCCGGTTTTTAATTTCGTATTTTTGATCCAAGTCTAAAATTGAAATATTAAAAAAACAGGCATTTTTTTTGTTTTTTGTGTTAGATTAAAGAACGAAAAACGTAATAAAATCTCACTTTTTAATTTTTTAAAATTTTTGTTTGACAATTGGAAATGGAAAGAATGAATGATACACGGATTGGTAAAGTTACAGAACTTTAACATGGACATTTTCATTTTAAAGTTCTACCAGACGGAGGATTCAACAGAAACAAGGTTATTTGTAACAACTGACAAGTTGAACTCCCCGTTAAAAGTTTCTGCTGTTACCTCAGAAATTACCTGTTTTAATGTTCTGATTGTGCTGAGACACAATCATTTTGTTGGATTCTGTTTGTAAGCTTTTTTTTTTCTAAAAAAACAGGATGACATTAATGCCCTGGCAGTGCCAATAAGCTTTATTTTATTTAAATTTTTTTAAGATGAGATTTACACTAAATATGTGTTACTGACAAGTGCTGATGTTAAAAGTGTTTGAACAAAAAATGTTATGCACTATAGTTCATATGGCAGCAGACCATTGAATAAAAGTGACCTTTACACTACTTTTGAATTCATTATTTGATTTTGCATATACATGCAATTAATCGTGATTAATCAGGGAAATCATGTGATTAATCGCGATTAAAAATTTTAATCGTTGCCCAGCCCTAGTACAATGTCAATTGTCTCCAGGTGCTTTACAGAGACCCAGAGCATGACCCCCAAGCAAATATCATTTACTAAAATTCTAATATTAAATCCTAATCAAGGATAATGGCAGGTAAAAAAAAACTCCCACAGCAGAAAAAAACTAACTTTAAGCCAAACAGTGGCAAGGAAAAACTCAAGGAAAGAGAGCTGGAGGAGCTGTGAGGTTTGGTTGAGAAGGTCCACTCCAGTGTGATGTTGTGGTTCCAGAGAGACAAAGATGCTCTGAGAGAGGGACGAATCAGACTTCACATGTCCAGACTCAGAACTGAGGACTCAGGACAGTACCGGTGTCAAGTGAACACAGATGATGGATGGAGCTCTGCCAGCTGTCAACTCAACATCACTGGTAAGTGGACTCAGTAGAAGTTGATGAACTGACTTGTTTGGACAGATGATCATCACTGTTGGACTGACTGAGCTCTTAAAGTCACCTGAGAGACTTGAACTAACATTCACAACTGGAACATTGAACCTTTGTTCATGTAAAAACAACCTCAGAGGTTGGTGCTGAATGTGTTCAGATGTTTGTGATGTTCACGGTTCTGATCAGAAACTATCATCTCAGTCAGAGCTCCAAAATACAACAGTGTGTGTAAAAAGTGCCACGATTATTTCCATTCAAAGCAACATAATCAAAGGAAGCAGCTAAATCTCAACAATCAGTGGATCCACGTGGTCAAAGCTGATGTGTTGTTCTGCTCCCTGTCAGGTTCTTCATCAGTGTTGTCACTGCTCCCCCTGTTGGTTTGACAATGACAATGTCTCTACAAGATGATGAACTTTCCATGTTAAATATCAGCAGGTTCCAGTTGAAACAATCAGCACTTGAATTCAGCTTGTGAACCAGTTGAATCTCCTTGTTTTTCTTCTCCAACAGCTGTTGAGCTCCAACCCCAGAGACCCACTCTGATTCTCCAACCAGAGACTGAGAGCTGCTCCAGATCTCATGTTGGACTGATGCTCCCAGTAGCAGCTCTGATCATGGTTTGTGTTCCAGTTTGGATTTTGATCAGGAAAAGAAACAAACCTGAGCAGAGTAACTTAGAGAAGCAACTCTGGAAGATGTGATGTGTTTCATTCTGTCACTTCATCCAAGTCTCCATCCACCTGAGGACCTCCCCTCCTGAACATGAACAATGCTTGCTTCCATGAAGCTGCTCTTCTCTGGAAAGAGCTCAGATACTCTTGACCATATCTGTGTCCAGACTCAGGACTGAGGACTCTGGTCTGAACCTGAGTGATGTGAGGACAGATTTTGAAGACAACTCTGACAGCTGAGAACAAGACATCACTGTGAAGTTGATTCAGTAGAGCTCTTCAACAAGTTCTGATCAGCAGATCAGCGTTACAGGATCAGTTCAGGTTCAGCTGCAGACTTCATCATACACAGTTGTGGAAAGTTTTCTCCTAAAGTTCTTTATCTCGATTGTATAACACACATAAACCGCTCTAATATCCAAACTGGTGAATGAAGCTTTACTTTAAAGAGCAGAAGCCTTTAGTGATGTTACTGGAAGAAAATGAGAGCTACGGATCTAAAAATAACCTGTAAATATCCAACACAAACACGTCCTGATGAATCCACCGTCTGCCTGGATCTGACCCTGACAGCTGTTCAGAGGACAAACTGCGCCCTCTTCTGTTCATCTACGGTAACACAGCTGGAGAGACGTTTCTGCTTCCTGGGAACAGCTGACAGACTCAACCACATCAGAAGGTTGAACACCATCAGTAAAACTTTCTTCCATTTCATGTATTTATCTTTAATTTCATGAATGTAATAAGTGAAAACAGGACGGTGTAGCAGACAGTCACAGCAGGTGATTCAGGCCTTTATTCTTCTGGAGAAAACCACAATCACAGTGAGGAACAGTCACGTGAGCTCTGGCTTCAAGAGAAAAGCAGCCATGTTGCAGCCTTTACAAGACCAGCAGTCACAGGAGGAACTTTTATCTGTGGAAACTTTCTGCTGCTTTATTGATTTTACCTGCCATTGTTTCTTCAATGAAGATTGAATCATGAAAACACTGAGTAACTCAGAGACAACACATCATCTGCTGTGGTGAACCACCAGAAAGAAAAGTTGAACTGAGTAGAAACAGATGAGCTGGTAGACTTCTGTTTCCTTCTGTTGGTGATTTGTTTGAGGGAACGCTTAGATTGTAGTTTCAACCACAGTTACCACAGTTATCACCTCAGAACAACTAACAAGAACAACAACGTTCCAGTATTCACCAGTCTATCAGCTGTGTTTGAGCCTGATAATAGAAACAAACCTGAAAACTGATCCCAGAAGCTGCTGGTGGATTCATCTGTGGATCCAAAGCCGGGCTGCACATTAAAGTGATCGGGAGCTTTCCCGGCCCAAACCATCGATGTGGACCACGGGGACAACTAATTTTAACTTTTTTTTTTTTGTCACTTCTTTTGTCTTATTCTTGCATTAATATCAATTAAGTTGCAGCCGCCCGTTGCATCATAGTGGATTAAATAGGTCCACAGCCCCTTCCTAGAAAATCTGTGGTTCTACTACCATGTAAGCAGCATAATTCCCCCCGACCCCTCCCACGTGTTTCAGGTGGTTTGGCCCAAGGCTCGTCTTTACTGTAAATCACACTGGCGCGAAACGGAAAGAGGCTGGGCGGAACGGAGAGGGCTAAAATAAAAAAAAGAAAGGAGGCGGCGGCCAAATGTGCCAAATTAACTGACATCTTCTCAAGACAAGCTGGTAGGTTACTGAAAGAGAGACGGATAATTGGCCTGGTTGTGAATTTTATCATATAACGTGGCGAGCATTTGCAACTGTCACAACTGTCAACTTAAAAATGTCACAATGTAGGTATAGGATTATCTATGCTTAAAGTGCATTCATATTTCCATAGAAGAACCAAAAACTTGTTGCTTTAAATGCCAGTTAACCATTTTGATGAACAGAGTTGCCAAACGCTTCATCACGCTTTATTTGTAGCCTGCCTGTATTAGCAGCAACGCGCACAGGTTAACGCGTTTAGACATATTAAACAGGTTGTGTAACAGGCTATTTGTTAGGGTATTAAATGCATGTCAAACGTGCTATTTAGGCTGCATTATTTAGAAGTGCTGCATACCAATATTGCGCTTGGTTCGTGGGCGTGGGGGCAGGTGTTATTAAAAAAATATTCTTAATAATAATAGGCCTAATAATAAAATAGGATACTCGAGAGTGTGCACGTTCTACACGCCTTAGCTTCTCTGCAACTGTAGCCTGTTTCGTCTCGCCGTTATATCGTGCATTTCCACAGGCGCGCAAACATGAACAACTCAATGTTAACTGTCTTTTTCATGGTTCTGGAATGTTCTGTAGCATCAGCGCAGGATGCCAGAACCACTGATGATCCAGATGAGGGCAGGACTGCTGAAGGGCCAGGTAGAGGAAGACAGTTAGTCAAGATACACGTTTATGATGTAAAATATGGCATAGTCTACAGAAGAAAAACCATGATATGTGGAGATTAAATAGTGCAGATAATTTAACAAAATCATAATTAAATATGCAAACAAATTAATAAGTGAATGAAAGGATAGGCTAGATAAATACATAAAGGGTGTTTTTCAGCAACATAAAGAACCCCCTAAATGAAATGTTTGTGTAGCCTCAGAAGATCAGGTGCCTGAAGGCGAATGCAGTCATGGAGAGGCCAGGACCACAGAGGAAACAGGTAGCAGGATTTAAATGAACTAATCGTTGAAAATGCATCAAAATAAGACCAAATGAAATAGGTAACCACTGTTTAATCAATAATTGTCTATGTAACCTACATTACTTTTTAATTGTTATTATAGGCCTATGAAGTCAGATGCTAAGAGGAAGCTGCGCACACTGTTATCAACTCAATATTAAATATCTTTTTTATTGTTATGGAATATTTTCTAGCGTCGAAGCAGCAGACCATTTCCACCACTGATGATCCAGACGAGGGCAGGACTACTGAAGGGCCAGGTAGAGGAAGAGAGTTAGTCAAGATAGACGTTTATGATGTAAAATATGGCATACAGAAGAACAACAGAAGTTATGTAAAGGAACTTTGATTTGTGAAAAGACTTCTTTATCTTCTTTATCTTTATTTTATCTTCTTTATCATTATCTTTATTTTGTTTGAATTTCAATTGTACATTGTTAAAGGGGCGTGAATAATTGTATGCCATAATCTAAATAAAATAAAAGGCATTGTGAGAGAATTGTTTTTTGTTTTATCTTTTTCTATGTACTCAAATTTGTCCTCCGTATCAGAGTGGCCTGAATTTGAATTAAATTCCCGGACTGAGAAAAGGGCCCACTCCGGCCCTGTGTGGATCTGAAGTGTCCAGTCAAAGTCAACAGATCCATGTTTGCTCTGATGTCTGTCTGGGTGACCTCCTTCCAGCTGTCTTTGGAAGTCACTTTCTCCTCCAGGTTGCTCATGTTTACCACCATGGTTTCAATGGACTCAGTCAGGAAGTGTTCAAAGCAGGCTTTGATGCCATCAGTCAAGGCTGTGGCATATTCTGGAGGTTCTGGAGTCATCCTGACATCTCCACCTGAAAGCCCACCTTAGATCTCAGGTGGAGATGAAGACCAGGAGAAGTTCTCATTCTTTCACTTGAATTCTGACAGGACAGGGCATATTCTGGAGGTTCTGGAGTCATCCTGACATCTCCACCTGAAAGCCCACCTTAGATCTCAGGTGGAGATGAAGACCAGGAGAAGTTCTCATTCTTTCACTTGAATTCTGACAGTCAGTCTCAGAAAACAGAACAGAAAGAACCAATGAGATGTTGAAACAGACATTTGATCACCTTGAATTGTCTTGAATATGAAATGTGCGATACAAATAAACCTGCCTGCCTGAAATCAGATGTTGAAGGAAAACAGTCCTGCATTTGTTTGACTAAAATGATAAACTAGTGATGATTCACCTAAAAACAGGGTCATGAGGACTTCTACAGGGGTTGGTTGTCTTCTGGGTCACACAGCCTCAAGTTTAGGCAACGTGTTGAATTAAAACAGGCTCAGGTCACTGTGGCCTGTTTCTCACTGATATTAATATCTAATGTGGAATATCTAATCCAATGTGGGATGTTGTTCAGGCGCCATCTATGATTTTTGAGACACTAGCTGTTGGTAGAATTTAGCTCAAGGCTCAACGTATTGATAAACAGTGTTTAAATGACTACATTTCCTCTGATTCATTGTCTTCCCCTGTCCGACCCCTCACATGTTCTCAGTTTTGAGTATGTGTTGATGTGAACAGGTAGGAGATCCAGAGCTCCACCGCAGAGATATAACAGGTATAAACGCTAGTTTGTCCCTCTGTCGATGAAGCTTCTCAACGGCGACTAGATGCACCTTCTGAAGGAAGTGAATGCACCAGGGTGGAGATGTGATGTGTATTTGTAATTTTCTGTGTTTGTGTCTCTCTGTCTGTGTGAACTCTGTGTGCAGCTCTGATCTGTGACTCCAAGACAGATTTCTCCCACGGGAGACTAATAAAGTTAACCTTGAACCTTGAACCTTGATTGTCTTGTGCTGACAACAGCTGTCTGTGCTGTTGTTAGTGTCTGACCATCTCTGCTTGTATACAAATGGAGATTAAATCCACTTTCACCCTTGTCTGATTGTCAAGTGCTTTTTTAAGTGTAGTACAACTGCCTCACTAGAACCCACTAATTATTGGTAAACTAATGTACATTATTAGTAATTTTTTAAACAACACAAGGCAAGTTTATTTGTAGAGCACAATTAGCACACAAGGCAATTCAAAGTGTTTTATAGATATATAAAATCCCAAGAAGGCAAGTGCAGATAAATGCAGATAAAATCCTTTCAGTTTAGACTTGTATATTTCTCAAGATCACTTTTTTGTGGTCTTGTCACGGCCTCGACAGTCTTTGGTCTCGGTCTTGTCTCGGTCTCTATGGAGCCCCGTTTGGGTCATAATTCAATTAATAAATGAGTCTATTATTATGAAATACAGGCGTTTATTATTATGAAATATTTCCCATTATTATGATAATTATTTTGTTTTTCATAAGAATGAGCTTTTACATAATAATGGCTTTGTTTTTTATAAGAATGATTTGTGTGTCAATCACAGCAGAGAGGGCGGAGCCATTTATGTGTGTTAGATCCCCCAGTTCTGGTTCAGTCTCTGACTAGCAGAGTCTGTCACCGGGACCAGCTCTCCATCTCTTCGGGTAAGAAGTTGCGGTCTAGGGGGGTTCACCTCGCTAAGATTTCCTCAACTTATTTAAGCTGGTGTCGAGGGGATTCGCTCTAGCTCTCACTGCATACAACTTCCAGCCGTATACCCCGCTTCCCCCAATAACTGACCTAAGAGGAATAGCCAATTGGCTCAAAGTCCAGCTATCAGTCACGTCTGTTAATTTGCAGCTCCCCTCTTAAGATCTGGGCTCTTGTTACCGGCTAGGATAAATTTAGTGGCTTGGACAGCAAGCCGCAAGGATATTTGACAATATTATGACTAGAATAACCAATAAGAATCTATGTTACTAGTGCAGAGGCATAATCAAGGTCATTACACTTGTGAATACAGAGGTAATGTCCACAACGACGTCTTATGATAGTTTTTATATTTATTAAAGCAGATTAGCAAGGTTAAGCAGCAGCATTGATTGGTTATACAAATTCTAATTCTAAATAGGCAAATTAAAGCTGTGGCTTACTGATCGATCCATCTGGTTGGTTCAAGGACAGGCTGGTATGCAATGTGCACCTTTGCGTTGTTCAAGGCCGCTTGCAGAGAGAGAGAGAGAGCACAAGGTCGGGCCCCCGGGAACTCTGGCTCGCCCCTCCTCCTTGCTAGCAGTGAGCTAGGGTAATTCCAAAAACTCCAATTATATTCCTCAAGTGTTGGAAAAATGGTTAATCCGTTCCTGTGTCTTCGTCTTCTGTTCTTGAGGAATAAATCCTTCAGGTCTTTCCCTCCAGATGGTTGGTCAGCTCCCTTGTCCAGCTAGTCCTGCTTCTTCGAAGATGCCCCACGGAAGAACGACGACTTCTCTCTGTCCTCCCTTTTTATGTTATTCTCTCTCTCTCTCTCTTTCTCTCGTCCAGCCTGCTTCAGCCCCAAAATGTCCCTTTTTGGTCCTTCACTCTCTTGATTGGTTCTCTCACATTTGCATAGGCGTACACAATTTCCCTCAAACTCACATGACACTTCTGATTGGTTATTCACATATACAGAGACATGCATAATTTTACATAATCCGTCCTTTACATCATGCATAATTCACAGGCCATGCCCCACAATGATTCCATTGGTTTACAGATCAGCAGGGGCGTTCACCTAATCATCATGACATCATGCCATCACCAGACTCTTCCCAAGGTTACCTTGTTTACTTGGCCATATAGCTCGTTAAGCTAAAGCTTATCAGCTAAAGCTAACCCTTATCTAACGATCTACTTACCAATGTATGTTCCAACGCTTCATTAACTGATTGATTGATTGGTTCGTATTTAATAACAGAATTTAGTAAATGATCTGACGTCTGCAGCCCTCCACTCTGCCACTTCGCCTAGGCCACTCTGAGCTGCCACCCTCATCGCCATTTGACCCAGACACCTGGCCCCAGTGTTGTGTATGTGTGAAGTAACTTATGTTTACACTTACGAACTCTCTCCTGTTTTCTGTTATGACTCCGTAGCTGTTGTTTTCATTCCATGGCGGCACACAGTGACCCTCAGCAGCTTACCTCAGCCGCTGACAGCACAGACGCACCGTGTCTTGATCCAACGAGAAATAAATCATAGATCTATTCCAACATCATTAATACATCTTTCTGATCACCGGTTCTGATCATTGACAAGAATCACACATTTCATTGATTAGGGATTGATTACAAATCACATTAATTACCACTTTTCTGTTACTCCACTACATTATACCAGAAAAATCTCATCAACAAAGCTGGTATAATTCCAATTTCCTTCTGGGTCACTTGACAGTGATTGGCTGCTCTTTCATTCAGGCATAAGCAACAGAACAGTGAATCGTCAAATCGGGTCAAAATAGTATCGCCTGATAAATTATCATTTTCGATATTGTCTGCTAACCTGGTCAAGGTTTCCCGTAGCTCAGTCCAAGCTGCCATAGCTACAATCGGACTAGGAGCGCACCTTGATGACGCCACGGCCCGCTGCTAACGGGACCTCACGGCCAAAACTAGTCGATGTCAGAGCGTAGAATGGAGAAGGATCAGCCAATGAGCGTGCAGGTCAACCACTGGTCCCGCCCACTGGCAAAATGTCATTATTATGTAAAAGCTCATTCTTATGAAAAATGAAGCAATTATGTAAAAACTCATTTTTAGATAAAAAAAACCATTCTAAAATAAACTATTATGCATTAATCTTAGATTAAATAATAATAAAATATATTTTGTAATAATTACATTTTTTTCATAATAATGGGAAATATATAATAATAATACACATATATTTCATAATAATGGGAAATATATCATAATAATAAACATGTATTTCATAACAATGGGAAACATTTCATAATAATGGATACGTATTTCATAATAATAAACACCAGTATTTCATAATGATAGACTCATTTATTCATTGAATTATGACCCAAACGGGGCTCCATAGGTCTCGAGTTTCTCGGCCTCGCAATGTCTCGGACTGGCCGAGCGGTCTCGAAGGGATTTGTAGCCTATAATATTCAGGCAAGCACACTTTTTGTGCGGTCCAGTCTCGCTGCACACAGTCTGTCAATCCGTGAGAACACACACACAACACGCCTCCTCCCTCTCATGCATACATGATCAACATTTCAGCCTTATTTTATTATTATATATTTTATCTTATTAAATCTTTGATGTGGTATATGATGTGGTACATGTATGTATAATGGGTGATGTGGTTCAGTCCTCTTCTGTATGTCCCCTATGAGCCTATCAGGCCACTACAGCTGCAGAACAGTTTAGGCTACAGATTCTAGAGAACAACATCAGATCTTATGGAGTAGAAGTGTATTTTCTGTTAAGATTGGTTTTATTTCTTATCAATAATACACATGAGTTGGTTGGCTGACAGGAGGAGCAGGCATAGTGCTGCAGTTATGCAAAAAGATGAAGTATCAAGTACCTGTATCACTGGTGATGGGAGACACTACACAGCAAACAAATATCTTCCTTTGCACAAAGAGTCCACTTATATGCCCCAAATTCATCCAGGCAACAGGCCGTTACACAAACCATCCTCCAGGAACTCGTCATTGGATGCTCTCTGCCCCTCTCGCTAGTAGAAAATCCAAAGTTTAGACACTTTCTTTCTGTCATGGACTGCAAATACACTCCTGTGTCCAGGACTAGCCTGACAGAGAAGCAGATACCTTATCTAATCAGTAAGGTTAAGGATGACATCATCAAAGCGCTGGAAGCTCAGGCAAGTGTTGCCCTGACAACCGACCTCTGGTCTGACAGGAGACTTCGCTCCTTCCTTGGAGTTACTGCCCATATTACCTGCAAAGACAAGGACTTTTGTAAACTATTTGTATTTTGCATTTGTGTGTCTATGTATTTAATTACAGTATTGTGCTTATAATGGTTTGAATAAATATATGGCATCATTGTCCTTTGAATAATATTTGCATATCGTTGTGATTGATTAAGCATTGAGGGCCGTGTATACTCTCGCGGCAGTGTCGCCGTCACTTTTGATTTATACTAGCGCGGTCTCCGCTATGTTATTCAACGCCACAACGCAAGAGGGACAATCACGAACTAGCTAAACTTACTAAACTTATCTCTTGTGTTTTTCCACTTCCTCACCGTCTCGGCCGTATCCAGACCCACATTCATCGCTATCTCCCTCCATGAATTACTAGAATATGTGCTGTCTTTGTAGTGTGGAGAACCAGAATCGTACAGATGTGGGTACTTCCTCATTTCTTCAATGACGCGCTCTTTTCCATTCGGATGTAGAACTGACCAATCAGAGGTCTCCTTTCTCTCCTCTCTGCAACACTGTCTGCGTTAACCTACAATTTTGGGTAGGTGCACCGGAGTGTCTGGGTAGGGTGGGGGAGCATCTCTGCATGGGCGGAGTTTTCGGGGGGGCAGGGGGAGCATTGCTCCCCCTGGTGGCTGAAATATGTAATTGCATTGTCAACGAACTGGCAAAAATAAATAAATGTTTTTGACCGTAATGTTTTTTTTAAAGTCCAAAATAAACTGCAGTATATTGTGACAGTTAAATGAATCATGTTATATTTTGTTTCTTAATACATTTCATTTTAAGCAGTCATGTGGCGTAGTGACGTTAACTGTTTACGTCAGCTATGTGGAGTTTCCCTCTCAGTATCAGACAGTCTTGCTTACTTAGTCAGTAATGCAGTTCAGTTGTATAGTAGTTGTTACAGTGGTATAAGTGAATTCAAATGGATATTCTGCGTTTTTTAAAACGTCCCTCGACCAACATCCCACAAAAAGCCGAGGAAGAGCCGCCAGGACCGACATACAACGCGGACCTTGAAACGCCTGGGACCAGCTCGGGGATAGCAAACCAGGCTAGCTCTCCATCGAATCTTGTGAGTGTTTCAACCGGCTTAGCAGAGCAACTACCAAATGATCTTGACGAGAAGCACTGTTGTCCTAAGCAACCAATTCTTCCGGAATTTCCCTCAAAATTGTTCGGAAACATTAAAAGGTCGTTTTCCACGTATTATTACAACAAGTACTGTTGGCTTGAATATTCAGTTTCAAAGGACGCTGCCTTCTGTTTCGTCTGCCGCCACTTCCAGACTAACAGTAGCGTGGATGAGACTTGGCGAAAAGGCATGAGTGACTGGAAAAAACTGAGCACAAAACTGGAAAAGCATGCAAATTCCCTGGCCCATCAGAACTGTATGGTTAAATGGGACAGCTTTAAACAAAGTACTTCTGGCGGATCGATAGCTGCAAAGTTGTCGGACAGCCACGGCGCCACTGTTGAGAAGAACAGATCTTATCTGTGCAAAGTCGTGGATATTGTGAGGTTGCTATCTTCACTTGGATTGCCTTTCCGTGGACACAGGGAGGCTAACAATTCAGAATCCCGGGGGAATTATCTTGAGGTTTGCGCATTCTTCTCGAAATAGGATTCTGACTTTAAAAGTATGCAGTCAAATTATTTTAATGCCACAAGACGATGTTTTTCAGAACGAAATAATTGAGATATGTGCAAATTTGGTTCGTACAGAAATTGCAGAGAAAGTACAGGACACTGGGTTTTTTGCTGTAATCGCAGATGAGGCCAGGTCATCGAAAACCGAGCAACTGTCGCTTTGTTTAAGATACACAGAGCAGCTTGAAATCAAGGAGCGCTTTTTGTGTTTTATTGATTGTTCTGCATCTCGATGGGCTCGTGGACGCCATAAACACAGGATTAGAAATGTGTGGACTCAAAAATATCCCAATTGTTTCCCAGAGTTATGATGGCACCTCTGTAATGTCTGGCCAAGTTTCAGGAGTGCAGCAGCGAATAAAAGAGATGCATCCGTACGCAACATACATACACTGCCTGGCGCACAAACTGAATCTTGTGCTTGTGGACTGCTGCACCGTTAATCGCAGTGTCAAAACATTCCTGAATGTTATCGCCAAACTGTACTCTGTCTTTGCAGAGTCGTCAAACCACCATCGCTTTATTGAGGTCCAGAAATCGCTGAATATGAAAGCAACTGAAATTGCGCAGCCCAGCGAGACGTGCTGGGCATGCAAGTGGCGTTCTTTCCACACAGTTAAAACACACTACGCTGCAATTACACAGTGCCTGAGAGAAATGAGTGAAGACGGAGAGAAGTGGTCAGTGGAGGCCACGGGCCTTTATGAGCACATGGCCAGGTTGTCATTCGTTACATGTCTCATTGTACTTGAAGACATATTGCGTGTGATTCATGTCACGCACAAAGCCCTACAGTCCTCCAACCTCACACTTTCCGAAGCTGCCGTGCTCACAGACAACTAAAGGTGCACTTCGTATCCCGGAGACAGGATGATAAATGGGACGATGTATGGGGATTAGTGAAACAGTTCTGCCGAGACAACAACATCTCTGATGAAGTGAACCTTCAGCGTCAGACACCTGCTGCTGGTCCAGGATCAGTTCCAACAAAAAGAAAACGGGCAACACAACCCCCCACCGCTCTCCAGAGTTTCCTTATAACAACGTCTTTGGGCCACAGAGAAGAAACTGATGTAAATGCGGTGCAGATGTCCCATAGTGAGATGCATGGTTTCCAACAGCACCTGTATTTCCCAGTGCTGGATACCATCATAGGCGAACTGGACAGACGCTTCAAGGGAGAAGCCTTTGAACTCGCACAGGCCTGTGCAGCAGTGTTAAGGTGCGACAAAAAAGGAATTGAGCCCCTCATACAAAAGTATGCACAACCTCTGAAAATTAACCATAGTCTTGTTGGGGCAGACACGAGTGGTGCAGATGTGTAATAAAAAGTCTAGACCTCGATTATGAGACGACCCCCATTTTTGAGAATATGATTTCTAGAATAAAACATTACATGAACATTTACAAAACTGTTTTCTCATCTGTCATAATTTTGGTAGTTGCTGACTTGAATTGATATATTTGCAGTATTTTCCCACGTTACACATAAATAGAAAAAAAAAAAACAGAAAAGGCCGAAGGAGCAACTAGTAAACGAGGAAACGTGGGAATTTTTGTTACACCTTGAATGAATGAAACCTTGATTTCCAAATGATAAAGAAAACAATCAGTTCCAGTCTTTTTTGCAGAAAAAAAACAAATGTGATATTATGAATGAATGAATGAATGAATGAATGAATGAATGAATGAATGAATGAAGCTTTTATTGTCACTGAGCCAGCGTCCCAACACAGTGAAATTGCATTTCCAGTACATCGTCCAAGAAGAACATACAGAAACAAACAACAACATATTGGACATGGGTCGATGGTGTCAGGAGGCTGCTGCCACGTAGTGACGCCACCTTCTTATCAGAAGAAAATAAGATCACATGGGGAGAGGGGAGAGAGGGTAAAAAAAGGTGTCTCACACAACATGTCCTTGAGGGGCAATTGTGAGATTCACAAAAAAAAACCTCAGCACAAAAAATTTAAGCATAACAAACTTAGACTAAGACATTGGAGAGGGGAGAGGGAGGAGGGTGCAGGGGGTGTCCAGCGAAGTAGTCCGTGCGCGCGCAGCCACCATTGGCGCGCAGCGCAGTCAGTCCACCCAGCGTTGGGGGGAGGAACAGCAGGAGCCACCGGAGACGTTGAGCACTCGGGGGAGGGATATGGAGCGGGGGAGGGGTGGAAGGAGCCTGATGCGCATAAGACCTTGGAGAGTTCTTCGCAATTCGGCCTTGAGTGAAGGCCGCTCGGGGGAGCCAGATTCAGATAAGAGAGATTGTTTTGGGCCAGGCTGACATGAGATTTCGTCTGCCTTAAGTCCTTGCTGGTTTCATCTTGGAGGGAAATCATCCAAATAGCCGAATTCCAGGTCAATTCTCCCCGAGCAGTGCATGTAGTTTCCCCAAGTTGGAATCCCTTTTCGATATCAGTTCAAAAATCATTCCTTGTCTGTGATTCACATTCTGAATCACATCCAATTTCCGATTCAGCTCGTCAACCTTACCAGTCTCGGCACTCACAGCACGGCTCACACACACACACACGGATACCAGGTCCAGGATAGCAGCACCCGTGCGCTTAATTTTCCGATACATCAGGTATCCGCCAACTACCAAACAGCAAAAATCCCATGATCATTAATCCAAATATGTAGACATCTTCAATGTCCTCAATGAACAGAGGAGACAGGCAGCTCATTCTCCATTTCGACCATGAATCCTGTGTGTGTTCCATCTGGACAGGAGGGCTCTCCTTTGCCCTCTCTTCTCGTCGAGAAAATTTGATCGATTGCATTGAGAGACCAGCTGACCAGATCCATGGTTAAAGATTTAGATATTCAGATATTATCCGTGTGAGGCTCCAAAAAAAGCGCAGACAACAGTCAGCTGTCTGACTGTTGTCATGCTCTCTTTCATTCTTGAAGGATTCATTGATCATGTCTTACAGTTCTCTAAAATGACCACTTGATGGCGGTGTTGTGTCGTTTATGAAGTGATGCTCAACACTGAAAACTAGTGATGTCATACTTCTGCATGAATGACATTAAACATCAGATTTTTCTTTTGTCATTTATGAAAAGATCCCAACTGAACTACAAGGTTGAGATCTGAAGAAATGTTAGAGCCATTTAAATAAACGACCTCCGTTCAAAGAAGTCTCAAACAATTGCAATTGCAACTATTACGTAGATTTACAATCTAACAAAAACTCCTCTGCATTTTTTAATTATCGTTTGAGTGTCACAGAATCAGAAGTAAATGTGAACCTTCTTATTAAAACTTATTCTTTCTCTGTTCTCATTTAATTACTTGATTTTTATGCAAAACTGAATTCAATAGTCATCAATTTCTGTGAACACATTTTATTAAAAGTCAATGAAATACAGGATTATTGATCATATACAGTTTTAATTTGAGACGTTAAAGTCAGATAAATAATTTATTTTCAAAGATTTCAATCTCAGATTCATTAAATTGACATTTTAAGTTCATTATTTTTGCTGCTTCAACCTGCTGCATCAGGATTGTTAGGATTTAGAATTAACTATGTAGATTTTAACTTGTTATAACTGAAACTTGGCATGAAGGAATGCTGTGAGTTTCTCAGCTCAGGTTTACGACTTAATTACTGCAACATCCTCTCGACCCCCATCACCAGTTTGAAGACCCCGGAACAACAGTTGTTGATTAACTCAGACTGAGACTGGACCATCTGGGTTTTCGTAGACAAAGGGCCATAAAACTCAGAAGAACCAAGGATCCGCCTTCCTCTGGATCCTTAAAAGATGGACAAAATCTGACTTGCAGCGTGCATTTGTCCATGGCAGCATCTTGGTGATGTTGTGAAGTGTACCATCGGCCGATTATTAAAATATTCTGCATGGCATAATAATTCTTTGTATTCATGATTGTATTAAATTCTTGATTGATCTTTGTTTCTAGACTGTCATTTAGGCACCAGATAAAAAGAACACGGAGAGAAACTTTACAGGATGAAGGAGTTTTATTAAAGTTATCAGAGATGCTGAAAAAAAATCACCGTCGTCCCCACAGATAACGATCAGTCTGGTCTGGATTTGACAGTTCAATTAAAAAAACAAGCTTTATTTAAGTTTCATGATAATGAAGTTTTCAGTTTGTTGACACTATAAATCAGTAAAATCTACAAAATGACTCAGTGTTCAACTTTAATCTGACTAACTGATTAGCATAAATGTAGTCAGTTTAGGTGAATAAAAATCATCCTGAGCAGTGATCAGCTCCATGGATGAACAGACACAGGAAGGAGGCACCAAAACAAACTCAAACATCAACAAAACAACAAGAAGATGTCAAAGTACCGCCCATAAAGAGTGATTGACAGCTGATCTCTGAGCAGTGAAGAAATGAAACAACAGTGAGTTTTCAGCAACAATGATGGAAACTGAAATCCACATTTGAACCAACTGTCCCTGAAACGACTTCAGTCTATTTCAGCTGAATGAACTCAGCAGTGGATCCAGTATATAGAAGCCAAACTCCAGCATGTAGCGGCTGAGTGAATGTGGTCTGGACTCTGTGGAGGAGAGTCATGGTTTCAGAGACGCTGTAGAAAGACAGAATACCTGCTCTGTGATCCAGGTAAACTCCAACTCTGGAGGAACCAGGACCTGAAACTGGAGTTTGAACATCATTGTACCAGAATTCATAACTGTTTGTGTCACAACTTAATGACCAAGATTTATCATTGAATCCAAATATACATTCATATAAACCTCCAGTCCTGCTGATATTTCTTGTATGTTACTGCTACATAAACTCCTCCTCCTCTCCACTCCACCTCCCAGTAACAACGTCCAGTCAGACTCTCTCTACTCAGGACCTGAAACCAAAAACTGAATCTGTCTGGATGACTGGAATAAGACTGTTTTTCTCCCATCCTTGTCACTCTTCTGTTCTCCTCTGATAATAACAGATATTTGTTTGCTGTATTTGGATCCAGTGTGATTTCTTGTGAATATTTCAAGAGTCCAGCTCTGGTCTTTGGTTCTGGTTCTGACAGTAAAACCTCCACTTCAGCCACTGACAGTGAGATGTTTGTCCATGTCTCTCTCAGAAGCTCCTGTAGTTTATCTCTGGTCTCTGACACAGCTGCTGTCACATCCTCAAAGTACCTCAGAGGACCAGTATTGATGATGGATGAGTGTGGAGACTCACTGAGTGGTGACAGTGAGGGGTAGTTGTGGAGAAACTGGTTGTGATCCTCTGTTTGTGACAGCTGCTTCATCTCAGCATCTTTCCTCTTCAGAGTAGTGATCTCCTGTTCCATCTCCTCCTGAAGCTCTTTGACTCGACTCACTTCAGTTTCCTGCTGGGATCTGACCTGCTGCTTCACATCAGAGCTTCTTTTCTGGATGAGACGGATCAGCTCAGTGAAGATCTTCTCACTGTCCTCCACTGCTTTATCAGCAGAGACATTTATGGCCTCCACCTCCTGTTGAAGCAGCTTCACATCTTTTTTCTCTCGGTCCTGGATTCTCTGCTGGATTGGATTTGTTGTCGACTCACCTCCAGCTCCTTCTGCTTCTCAGCTCTTTCTGCTGCAGCTGAGACTGTTTCATGACCTTTATGTTCATCCATTAAACAGAGAATACAGATACTCTGCTGATCAGTACGACAGAAAACCTTCATCACCTCATCATGACGAGAGCAGATGTTCTCCTGGAGCTTCTTGGAGGGGTCCACCAGCTGGTGTTTCTTCAGTTGAGCTACATCATAGTGAAGTTGGAGGTGTTTCTGACAGTAAGAAACTAAACAGACCAGACAGGACTTGACAGCTTTCAGCTTCCTCTCAGTGCAGACATCACAGGCCACATCTTCAGGTCCAGCATAGCAGTGATCAGCTGGAGCATCTTGGAGTCCAGTCTTCTTCAGCCCCTCCGCTAACTCTGCTAACATGGTGTTTTTCACCAGGACAGGCCTCGGTATGAAGATGTTCCTGCACTGAGGACAGCTGTGGATTCCTTTCTGATCATCTCCATCCCAGTGGGTTTTAATACAGTTCATGCAGTAGTTGTGTCCACAGGGAATAGTCACTGGATCCTTCAGTAGATCCAGACAGATCGAACAAGAGAAAGTCTCTCGGTCCAGCTGAACTCCCTTCTGCTCCATTTCACCTCTCAGCAACTATGACTGTGAGAGTTTCACTTCCTTGAAACAGAAACAAGTCTGAGCTCTGATCTAAACATCACGTGTTACTGGTTTTGCAGCCCAGCACATGCTGGTTACACCCATCAACAGACTTGTAGATCTAAAGGGGAGGGAACATGAAGACAGAGACACTGAGTTTCACTGCAGGAAGAAGAGAAGGAGGGGTTATCAGGCTGTTATTCAGTAGGAAGAGGACTAGTTTGAAGCAGACACTGGGTCTCATTCATGAAATGTGAGCAAAACCGATTTATGAGTAAACTGAGCTGAATGAAATTTATTCTTGTTTTGGTCTTCATGAAAATGTTTGGAGCTCTGGACCTTTATTAGCTACGATCATGTGCAGCTGCTGTAAATGAGGAGCTCACATAAATGTTACTGTTATTCTCAGACTGTAGGAGCCAAACATGTTGTCATGAATTGTAGTTCACTCTGTGTATGTGGGTGTCGCTATGTTGTTACCTGAGGGTCAGGTACAGGGGCGGACTGGTAATCTGTGAAAAGTCCAGAAAGACCGTCGGCCTTGTTCAATAACCAAAATTATCAACTAACAGTAGGGGGCGCTAAGACGATCATTTATCAGATATGCAGTAGGCCTAAAAACCAACAAAGCAGACTAACGTTAGTGTCTGTCAACTAGGGATGGAACGGTTACCGGTATTACGGTAAAGTGCGGTAAAATTTTACATGATAACGTTTATGTTTGACTTCATCTCATTATCGCGGTTGATTACCAGGATATGTAATATCAGCCTCATTCAATTCTGCGAGCGACTCGCAACTGTGTCTCGCGTGAAGATGTAGCTTGTAACATCGGCATCGTAACGTTAGCATGGAGGAAACTGGTGATAGCACGCAGGACATTTACCAACCCACTAAAATTATGAAATCCAAGGTCTGGGCATATTTTGTTTTTTTTTTTTTTTTTTTTCAAGAATGCAGGGGGACAACTGATGGAGGACAATGATCCTGTCTGCAGAGCACTTGTTTTACATTTTATTGTAATTTGTACAAGCAACTTGAAGGAGCTAAGGCTAATGCTTGAAGCTACTGAGATGTAACCTGGTCGACACGCTTCGCTAACTCACATTTCGTAAACGTTACCGTTGCTTGTTGATCGAAAAAGGACCAGAACGATGTTCTTCTGATGCAGTTAAAATATTAATTTATTCCATTATCTGATCCGACAACCATAACGCTGGCAGTTAGCGCCACAGCGGTCAAACACCTTTTACCCTTCTGGGTCAAAACACCTGACCAATAACAGGCAGCTACCTTTATACCTGACCCTCAGGTAACAACACAGCGACATCCACAGACACACAGAGTGAACTACAATTCATAACAACAAACAATATGTGGCACCCTATCGTGCGAGCCGGCGGCCATCTTGGACATCCCTTTCACATTACCACACACACACACACCTATAGTTTCCAGCACACATGTATATAAGTTTACACTGGTTTCCATTGAATGTTTCATTGGTTTATGCTGTCGTCTTTTAGTTAGTAGATATCAGGATCGTGATTCAAGTGTTTGTTCATTTTAATACTTGTGTTAATAAATTCTGATATATTCTAATAAGAGAAGTTGGTGGTGGTTATTTTACAAAGTTTTGTAACATTGGCTGGTTGAAGAGGTCCGTGCTCGGACTCACACCTTCTCTGTTGCTCTATAGCGCCACACCTGGTCACAGGCTGGCACGCATAGAACAACAGCTATTTTGAGACCGATTGTGTGCCGTTTAGTCCTTTTTCCTGATTTATCGGGTGGTGCCCCGTTTCATTTTATTAACTTTGTTAATACCCTTCTGGTTATTAGCAGCTGTCCCTAAAGACAGTTGGTAATAACCCTTTTATGACTAAACAAACACATTATATGCCTTATTGCACAACAGTTGTTTGGGACCAAAGACAATAACCTCTGTTTTATCCGAGTTTAGAAGCAAAAAGTTAGAGGACATCCAGGACTTAATGTCATTAAAACACCCTTGAAGTTAAGCCAACGGTTTTGCTTCCTCTGGTTTAATAGATAAGTACAGCTGCGTATCATCAGCATAGCATTGAACGTTTATGCCATGGCTCTGGACAATTTTTCCCAAGGGCAGCATGTATAAAGTGAAAAGGATTGGTCCCAGAACTGAACCCTGTGGGACGCCATAGCAGACCCTAGTCCGTGTAGAAGAAACGTCATTAACATGGACGAACTGGAACCTGTCAGATAAGTATGACTTAAACCAGCCTAATGCTGTCCCTTTAATTCCAACAGTGTGCTCTAATCTATGCAGCAAAAGGCTGTGATCAACGGTATCAAAAGCAGCACTGAGGTCCAGCAGAACAAGGACAGAAATTAATCCATTGTCTGAGGCCATGAGGAGGTCGTTGGAGACTCTAATCAGCTCAGTTTCTGTGCTATGATGAGTTCTAAACCCTGACTGAAAGACCTCAAATAGATCATTTCTATGCAGGTGTTCTCCTAACTGGCTAGGAACTATTTTTTCCAGAATTTTAGAGATAAATGGAAGGTTGGATATTGGTCTATAGTTTGCCAAGATGTCCGGATCAAGAGATGGTTTCTTTAGCAAAGGTTGAATTATTGCAATTGATGACTGCAACTGCAACTTGACCACATTTTACATTTGTCTGATGAACCAGTAGCTCCAGTCTTAGATGTCATCTATGAAACTGCTGAGACTCTATAGATGTCCTGCTCTGCTGTATTCAAGGTGTTTTTATTCTAGTACTGTCTGCTGTAACTGCCACAAGTCTGTTGCATTTAAATCACTTTTGTTCAAGGTAATTCTGCTTTTGTCAAGCAGAGAGACACTCATCATGGAGTCTTCACTGTACAATACAAATTATAATATGAACAGTTTCTCCTGAATAATGTTTCATATTTTTTAAATCTGTAATTCTACTTTTTTGGGATTTATAATTAACATTAATTTAGAAGATGGGAAAAAAAAACTAATGGGAAGTGACATGCAGAATCCGTGTATCATCCATTCTTTTTATTTTCAATTGTCAATCAAAAACTGAAAAATGAAAATGTGACATTTTATTTGTTTTTTCGTTTTTTAATATTATAATTTTAGTTAATGATATTTGCTCGGGGGTCATGCTCTTGGTCTGCAAAGCACCTAGAGACAATTGACATTGTAACAGACGATATACAATTAAAATTGAATTAAATTGAATTAAATCCATTAGATCTGCTTCTTTTGTCCACAAATCCACTCATCCATCCGTGATAATCTATGTAGGGTTACTACTCAAGCTAACAAATATTTTTGGACAGCTTGAAGGAACCAGAGCACCCGGAGAAAACCCGTGTTGATCCATCATGTAGCCAAATCCATTAATGGTGGGAAAATTGATATTCAAAGAAGCAGAGTGGTGGGGAAAAAAGCTGCTACTCTAACTGCCACAACAGAAGAACTTTTTGATGCCTGAAAAAAATCTGGCAATTCTCCCTTTCTTTTTTCTGGCATTTATCTCACGTGTAAGAAAATTCATAACAGCTTGGTCAAAAATGGGATCGTCTGATGCCATCGCGGCCCGCAACAAATTTTCTGGCGTGACAAAAATCCGAAGGTTTTGTGTCATGGCTTTGGTGATATCGTTGATGTTGTCTTCAACGATCATGAAATCTCAGTCTGCAGCCTCCACTTTAGCCAATACCAAGGGTGCCAGACGTCTCCATATGGTGTTGCTTGTTGCTGAGTTGCTTGTTCAGTCATGGGGTGACAACAAATTGAACAGTCCAATATGTTTTCAACGTCAGGATCCAAGGGCGCTTGTGTTGCGCAGTTGGTCTCAATGTGACAGTTACACGCAGGCATCAGTCCAGCACACACCTACCCAACGCACTTCTCATAATAAATCATGCTACCATTGTGGATCCAGTTCACATTTAGCAGACAACCCCAAATGTGCTGCCAAGAATGCAAAATGTAACCACTGTGGAAAAACTGGACATTTTAGTAAAGTGTGCCGCAGCACAGTTCCCACACACAGTGTGCAAGAAGTTGCTGTTCCAGACCTTACAGTGCTACATGTTGTTCCTACATCTGCAATATCACAAACAAATCACCTTACCTGCACAGTGTCTCTTCATGTTAAAAATGGACAGTCACTTACCACAGATTTGCTTGTTGACACTGGTTCAGCAGTCTCCATTCTTCCAGAGAGCATCTATAGTCAGTCATTCATGCATGCGCCGCTCACAAAGCCTACTGTACGCCTGGTGACTTACATGAAAAAGCCTATTCCTGTACTTGGCTGTCTCCAGCTTGCTGTCACATACCACGATCAGAGCACACATGCTGACTTCTACATTGTTCCCAATGGCACACCATTGCTTGGAATGGATCTATTCACTGCACTTTGCCTTCACATCCAAGATGGGCAGGTCACAACACCTGCTTCACCAATGTTGAGCCACACAGTCAACACCACGAGCGCATTAGGCGTCGCTACTGGATTCATACACAAAGTTAAAGTGCGTTCAGATGTGCCTCCAGTCCAGCAGAAACTACGACGAATTCCATATGGTGTGCGCGATGCGGTTTCTGAAGAGCTGAGACGACTGGAAGCCGACGGCATCATCGAGAGAGTCGATTCGTCTGCCTGGGTGTCGCCTCTGGTGGTCGAGAGCAAGAAGTCAGGTGGTATTCGTGTTTGTGTGGACCTATGGGAACCAAACAGGGCTGTGGTGATAGACAGTCACCCTCTACCACACATCGAAGAGGTCTTTACAGAGCTTCGTGGTGCTACAATGTTCTCCACCATCGATCTTCAAAATGCATACCACCAAGTGCAGTTACATCCGAGCAGAAGAGATCTTACAGCGTTTATAACGCAAGATGGACTGTTTCGTTTCACACGAGTGCCTTACGGACTGGCCTCAGCACCCAGTGCGTTCCAACGCATGATGTCTCAGGTCTTAGCTGGTCAAAAGGGTGTGCAGTGCTATCTTGACGACATCATTGTCAGTGGGGAGACGCCTGTGGTGCATGACACCAGATTGAAAGCCGTACTTAATTGCCTACAGGAGAGTGGGTTGAAGCTAAATGCTGCAAATGCCACTTCAGAAAGACAGAGTTGTCCTTCCTTGGGCATCTGATCTCTGCCTCTGGCCTACAACCAGACCCTGGCCATGTTCAAGCTGTGCTTCAAGCTCCACCTCCACACAATGTTCAATCTCTACGGTCCTTTCTGGGCCTGACTGCATGGTATTCAAAGTTCATTCCAAACTATGCCATGCTTGTGGAACCTCTCCGTGCTCTACTACGTCAGTCTACTGCTTTCCACTGGCCAGAGGAGGCACAAGAGAGCTTCTGCAAAGTGACGGAGATCATAGCTACTTCATCTGCTCTGGCCTTGTTCGATCCTACCCTCCCTACAGTTGTGACAACGGATGCGTCAGATTATGGTATTGGCGCTGTGCTGACACAGATGAAGGGCAATACAGAACAGACCATCGCTTTTGCTTCAAGAACGCTTACTGCATGTGAACGCAGCTACTCAACAGTTGAAAAAGAGGCTTTGGGATGCGTCTGGGCGACTGAAAAGTGCCGTACTTACCTCTGGGGCCGTCATTTCACTTTACGGACTGACCATAGCCCTCTGACCACTCTACTCACTACCAAGGGCCTTGGACGCGCAGGCATGAGAATAGCTCGCTGGTCTGCTCACCTGCTGTGTTTTCACTACACCGTCGAATACAAACCTGGCCCTGAGAATGTTACAGCAGATTGCTTGTCACACTTGCCTCTTCCCATCAGAGATAAAGTTGGATGGAGTTGGAGATGGTCGCTGCTGTGTCCCCCAACTTCGCTGCAGTCACCACTGAAGAGCTTTCCAGTGCCTGTGATGCATGTCCTGTGCTACAGCAAGTGCAATGCTTCATTGCCAAGGGATGGCCTCGTACTGCAAAAGGTCTGGAACCCCTCATCATGCCATACTTCGATGTGCAGAACGAGCTGGCTGTGCAGAAGAGTGTCATAGTGCGTGGCACTCACCGTGTAGTAATACCCAAACAACTACAGGCAAAGATGATACAGCTCGCTCATGCTACACACCCAGGAATCGTTCGCACCAAACAAAGACTAAGAGACTTGTACTGGTGGCCTGGAATGGACACACAGGTTGAGTCTTCCATTAAATCATGTGCCACCTGCCTGCAACATGACAAAACTGCAACCACCCGTACTTCCCCACTACAACCTGTGCCTACTCCTACTGCTGCCTGGGAAAAGGTAGCTGTGGACATCGTTGGTCCTATTCACACTGCCTGCTGATTGCCGCTTTGCCATCACACTCATCGACTACTACAGTCGGTGGCCTGGGATTGCTTTCTGCTCAAGTGTTACCTCAGCCTCTGTTATGACTTTTCTTGCCACTGTGTTTAGCAGAGAAGGGAATTCACTTGAACTGGTCACGGACAATGGCCCTCAGTTTGTTTCGGCTGAGTTTGAGTCTTTCCTTGCCAACAGGAACATCAAGCACTGTCGCAGCTCTGTGTACTACCCACAAGCAAATGGGGAAATCGAGTGCTTCAACAGAGTGTTCAAAGACTGCCTGCAGACAGCCAGCATTGAAGGTAAACCACTGAAAGCCTTCTTCACTGAATTCTTACACACATACAGAGCCACTCCGCATACCGTGACTTCAGTGTCCCCTGCTGAACTGCTACATTGTAGACCACTCAACACCAAACTGCACATCAGAGGTTTACACTCCATGTGCCCCTGCACTGACAAAACAAACATGCTACAGAACATCCAAAAGAAACAAGAAAAGTCAAAACAATACACAGACCAACGACGTGGTGCAAACACACCCAACTTCCAGATCGGATCTCCTGTCCGCATCCGTAAACCTGGAATCATTGCGAAGGGACAGTCAAAGGTTACCCAACCCCTGAAGGTGGTAGCCCAAAAAGGTCCTGCCACTTATCTGCTGTCCGATGGAAAAGTGTGGAATGCCTTCCACCTTGCCCCCTCATCTTCCACCGGTGCTGCTGTCCCAGCATCACAACCTGATGATTCTTGTCTCCTGCCAAGCAACCAGGATGCTGAGCCCCCTGAAAGAGTACCAAGAGTATGACACGCTCCTGCATGGCTTAAGGATTATGTGACTTAAAAAAAAAAAAAAAAGAAAGAAAGATGTGATGTGATGTTTAAAAAAAAAAGAAAAAAAATGGGTTGAAAAAAAAAAGTGTTCATTGTTTATGACTTGTGATCAATATATAGTTTGCTTACTCATTGCTTATTGGTAGTATAAGCTCTTACAGTATAATCACTTATCTTTTGTTACATACTTACCTGCCTTTAGATAATGAAGGAGATTCATGTTTTTCTACAGGTTTTGATACTTACAAAACAGAGGATTTTCTTATTTCATAGATTTAAGTTATTATGACCATTCTTTCTAGTTTGTTAGTGAAGTGCTAAGATTCTTATGCTACAGTTCAGAGTTTTATTCTAACAAAAGAGGAATATGTGGTATAGTGCAATACACTCCCGTCCAGTAGGTGGCAGTGTACTACATGCTGATGTTGTGTGTGGCATTGAACTGGGGCAGAAGGATGCATGAAGAAGCTGAGTAAAGTTGTTATGAATCTTAACTCCCGTGCTTGTCCTACAATCTACTTCTTTTCTACTACATACACAACACTCAGCTTCCCGAACCGGCCCCCAGCGACACCGTCCATGTCTGTGGCGGCACACCTCCACAAGGACAAAGATGGAGAAAAAATACAAAGTGCCCTGTGGAGTATTAATGTTGAATAGTTTATGAATGAATAAATATTTATTTGTAAGTTAAATTAACGTTATTCTCCTGTATGATGGATAAAACAATCAATTCAATCAAAGGCCCAACAAATACAACAAATATATGATAAAATTTCAAATCTAAAAATGTTTCTTCTTCTTCTTCTGCAAGTTGGACTAAAAGAACGAGATAAAAATACCTTCTTCTGTCTTTGATTCTTTTTCCAAATGTTTGATAACTGAACTGGAACCAGTTTGATTGTTTGGATGTGTGACAACCTGAGGAGAGAATAAATCTGATTCACAGACAAACTGCTTTAATATTTCCACACAGCTGCTGACAGCTGGATCTTCATGTTCAGGAGGGGAGGTCCTCAGCTGGATGGAGACTTGGATGAAGGGACAGAATGAAACACATCACATCTTCCAGAGTTGCTTCTCTAAGTTACTCTGCTCAGGTTTGTTTCTTTTCCTGATCAAAATCCAAACTGGAACACAAACCATGATCAGAGCTGCTACTGGGAGCATCAGTCCAACATGAGATCTGGAGCAGCTCTCAGTCTCTGGTTGGAGAATCAGAGTGGGTCTCTGGGGTTGGAGCTCAACAGCTGTTGGAGAAGAAAAACAAGGAGATTCAACTGGCTCACAAGCTGAATTCAAGTGCTGATTGTTTCAACTGGAACCTGCTGATATTTAACATGGAAAGTTCATCATCTTGTAGAGACATTATCATTGTCAAACCACCAGGGGGAGCAGTGACAACACTGATGAAGAACCTGACAGGGAGCAGAACAACACATCAGCTTTGACCACGTGGATCCACTGATTGTTGAGATTTAGCTGCTTCCTTTGATGTTGTTGCTTTGAATGGAAATAATCGTGGCACTTTTTACACACACTGTTGTATTTTGGAGCTCTGACTGAGATGATAGTTTCTGATCAGAACCGTGAACATCACAAACATCTGAACACATTCAGCATCAACCTCTGAGGTTGTTTTTACATGAACAAAGGTTCAGTGTTCCAGTTGTGAATGTTAGTTCAAGTCTCTCAGGTGACTTTAAGAGCTCAGTCAGTCCAACAGTGATGATCATCTGTCCAAACAAGTCAGTTCATCAACTTCTACTGAGTCCACTTACCAGTGATGTTGAGTTGACAGCTGGCAGAGCTCCATCCATCATCTGTGTTCACTTGACACCGGTACTGTCCTGAGTCCTCAGTTCTGAGTCTGGACATGTGAAGTCTGATTCGTCCCTCTCTCAGAGCATCTTTGTCTCTCTGGACTCGTCCAGTGAAGCGTTGATGTTGATGATGGGACATCTCAACACCATTCAACACATGAAACAAGGCTGAGAGACTGAGAGCAGTTGTGAGATCACAGTAGATGGAAAGAGAGCTGGAGGAGCTGTGAGGTTTGGTTGAGAAGGTCCACTCCAGTGTGATGTTGTGGTTCTGCTCTGCCTGATAGGAGCTCTGGGTCACATTCACTACAAATGTTGCTGCTGAGGAGACAGAGAGGGAAAGAGAGGAGCAGACACTCTGAGAACTGGACACTGGTGGAAACTAACCAACAACATTTCATCTAACTGGATTTACTGGAATCACATCAAAGAGGAACTGGTTCTCAACTCAGATTTTTCAGTCCTTGTGGTCCAACTTACTTGGACTGAATGACATCTCAGAGTCAAATTAGACTTTTTACATCACTACAATACATGTCATATATATTTGTTTCTATTTTTATATTCAGCAACTATATGAGACGTGAGTCTCTGTGGTATCAGAGCTGCCAGAACTCTTGTTATCAGACACACTGAGAGATTTGGTCAAATACAGGTGGGACAGGAGATTGGTGACTTGTTGTTCTGACTCACAACTTGGATTCAGAGACAGAAAAGAAAAGAGAAATAAACCAACATTGTACCATGTTGAATAGAAGTGAACACATAAAGCAGTAATGAGAGCTCCAAGCATTACTCTGTTAGTGGTTCAAACGTGTTTAAAGTTGATAAAGTGAAGCTGTAAACTGACCACAGACATGAAATCTGAGGATGATGAGCTGCAGGATCCTGCAGACCATCTTCTTCCTGTGAGAGGACACAGAGGTGAAGAGACATGAACACATGAGCTCGAAGTTCCAGGAGAAACCTGAGCATCATTATTCCTGTTCTTAGGTCCAAACACTGGCTACCAGTTACCTGCAGAATAGGCACCTCTTCAGGACAGATGGGTTTTTTTTAAGAATTTTTTTCACTTGTGTGTGACAAAACCATCCATTTCTTGTTTCATGGTGAATAACCCTGGTACCGTTGGAGGTCCATCCACAAAGCTGTCTATGGTGCATGACAACACTTGTGAGTATATTCTCTGCAGTTCTCAAGCTGATATGATGAAGCACGAAGATCGTACAGAAATACTGTGACCAAAATCATTCCTTTGACCAGATGGTGGTGCTATGGAGTTCATCCAAGATTGTCATATACACCCGTTCAGGATGGAAGAATTATCAAACGTATTGGATTTTGGGGCAGATTGGAAAATGCATGTGCAAGTTTGAAGAACTTTTCCATTCATGGTGAGACATCAAATTTCACTGTACCCTCACACTTTGATAAAAAGTTACAGTTTTCACTGTCAGTCATCTTCAATGTCTTAACAACTGATTTGAACTGGTTTGATGCAAACCAGGTTTTGCATCAAGGTTTTAATGCAAAACATGACATTTCCTATTGCCAATAGGTGGCGCTACAACCGTTCCTCAATCTTATAGGTTCTATGTGTTCAGGATGGGACTACCATCATACTCATCTATTTTGGACCAGATTAAACAATGTATGGCTGAGTTACAGCCAGTTTGTCTCTGGATATCATTTGTTTGAAATGTCTGATGCTGATTCATCAGCCACTCAACTTTCATCTCTGTAGGTTAAAGAGTATAGAGGGACTCGTCGATAAACTGAAAGGTGGTGCTGTTGAGCCCGTTTTTGTGTGCCCATGCCCAAAACCCATTAAATACATAATTTTCACACACAGCTAATGTGCGTGCAAAATTTGAGTTTTTGAACATATTAAAGGCTCCCAAAAAGGCAATTTATTTAATAATATTAATAATAATAGTAATAATAAACATATGAAATACAATAGGGTCCTTGCACCCTCGGTGCTCGGGACCTAATAAACAACAAACAAACGAGAGAATGAATGAACTAACCAATGAATGAATAAATAAACAAGCAAACCAACGAAAGGACAAACAAGTGAATGAATGAACAAATAAGTAAACAAATGAACAAAAAGACAGACAAACCAGTGACTGAATCAATGATTGAATGAACCAATGAATGCATTAATAAATAAATGAACAAATTAAAGGACAAACAAATGAGTGAATTAATTATGTAAATAAATAAATGCATGAATGAATGAATGACAGAGAGACAAGAGCAGTTGTAAATAAGAACTAGCAGTTCTTCCTGCTGCAGAGCTAAAGAAGCTTCTGACTGAAGATACTCTTGTTTATTCACTATATCTGCAATGTTACCCATTATATTTATAAACCTTTGCCACTTTTAGTGTGTGTAATCAAGTTCAGGGACTCCAGAGGAGACCTCAAAAGTCAGCCTTCTTCTGAGCTCAGCAGATCTGTAATGCTACTACAGCGTTCTAACTGGTCCTGCTACACTGGTTACTTAAAAAGCCTAAAATCCCCTAATCCCCATCCTATCTGAAAGATGTCATTGTTCCAGCCAACTAGAGCCCTTCTCTGTCAGTCTGCTGGTTTTCCCATAGTTCCCAGTGTCCACGTCCAGACGTCAAGCACAACTTAATGACCACTGACAGGTGAGGTGACGAACAGGACTGCTGGGAAAACCTGCATTCACATTCATTCTTTTTATTTTGGCTGTTGAACGTCTTTGCAGCGGTTTTTTAAACATCACGTGACCCAGAGACTCCAAACCTGAATTTGTAGTTCTACAAAAAACAAATAAGACGCAGCTCTCTGTGCTGCATTTTAAGGCTAGTATATTTTTTATGTTCATATTTTTATGATTTCTCTTTAAATAAATGAAATGAATAAATCCATGTGAGCCAGTGACTCCACACCAAAGCTGAGTTTTATTACTGCCAGAAACAAATTAAACATGATTTTCTTTTTGTATAGCTTTTATAGTTTCTTCTTTCTTAAAATATTTTAATTGAAAAGTCATTTTTATTCTTTTCCATGCAGGTTTTTCCAGCAGCTTCCACATTACCTGATCTGGACTAACTATCCGAGCTATATGAGACAGATTCATCTCAGCTTTTATGTTTCAGACCTCAAAAGAAGAACCCTTTAAATAGAATTTTTTAAAAAAACAACCCAAAAATAACTGTTCTCTCTGACATCTGAAACTCATCATAAAGTATCCTGTTCAGAATTATGCCTGATGAACGTTTTCTGTGTTGAGCAGTTTTTAAATCTTCAGGGCCCTTCATCAACCAGTTACTGTACAGTTTCTTCACAGCTCAGCGTAAAGTGGACGTCATCTCCTCCAGAACTGGCTCTTCAGGGTTCAGATTTTAGTTCAAATTATACATTTTAGGGCACAAGTGAAACAAAGTGGGTTTTACCTTGTCACAGTCTGCCCTGCCAGCTCATACTGTGGTGGGTGAGTCCTCCCCTCTCTGCCACATCTCCTCATCAGCTCCAACTTTCCACACCTGCTTTGCCTCAGCTGCAGCTCATCTCCGCTCGTCAGCCAGCCAGCATTTGAGCTGCACTGTTACTTCAGTCAGTGCCAGATTGTCTGTGTTCACATGCAAGACCTTCCAGCATTTTTCCTGCCTGACCACCCGTTGCCGACCCAGCCTGCTTCTGACCCGTCCCTGTTTGGATTACCCCTCTGTACCGACCTGCCTGCTTCTGACCTGTCCCTGCTTGGATTATCCCCGTGTACCGACTTGCCTGCTTCTGACCCGTCCCTGCTTGGATTACCCCCGTGTACCGACCTGCCTGCTTCGCTCTTGGTGTTCCACCTGCTGTTCCCCGGCAACCTGACCAGCCTTCAGTCCTGACCAGCCTCGTTCGTCTGCTTCCCTGGTGTCTGCCTGGCCGTCGCTGGTTCCGACCTGTCTGACAGTACCCCTCATCTGGTATCCACCTGCTGACTGTTGTTTAATAAAGGTCATTACCGACTTCTAAAACTGTGTTGGTTGTGCTGCTATTGGGTCCTTTCCACACCCGTTACAGTACAATCTGGCCAGTTATGGACCCAGCACACAACCCCACTCTGCTTAGCCGCCTGGAGGCTATTGAAGGCATCGTGCAGCGGCATGGGGCTATGCTGTCTGCGTCTGTTGCTGAAACCAGACAAGCCACAGAGAAGACTGGTCAAATGCTGGCGGCATTAATGGGACAGATGCAAGCGCTAGCAGCCCACGTCTCCAAGCCTCCAGACTCTGCTTCCTCACCTGGATCTTCAGCTTCCGCTCCTGGACAGCAACCTGCCTCCTCCCTGCCTAGAGATGTTCCAGAGCCCCGGGTGGGAACCCCGGAACGTTACGATGGTGACCGAGAGACTTGTGGCCCCTTCCTCACCAATTGTTCTCTTCTGTTCGCCCTGCAACCTCGCACCTTCTCCACAGAACCAGCTAAGGTTGCATTTGTTATCAATCACCTGACGGGCAGAGCTCGACTATGGGGAACAGCTGAGTGGGAGAGACAATCTCCAGCCTGTGCATCTTTCAACCTGTTTGCTGCCGAGCTTCGCAAGGTTTTTGGATTTGAGAATTGTGGCTCGGAGTCGACAAGGGGGCTGATTGGACTAAAGCAAGACAAGCGAACAGTAGCGGATTACTCCATTGACTTCCGCACCAGGGCCAGCCGAAGTGATTGGAACAGTTCAGCCCTCTGTGATGCTTTCCTCCATGGTTTGGCTGACTACATTAAGGATGAACTGGTTGCTCATGATATCCCCACCACCTTGGATGGGATCATTGATTTAGCCATCCGCATAGACCTACGCATCCAGGCCCGTCGCCAAGAGAGGCGCCAGAGGGGGCCCCGAGGCTCTCTCCTACCTCGCTCCCGTGGGGATCCTGCAGCAGCACAATCCTCCCCACTGCATCAAGAGATTGAGAACTCTGAACCTATGCAGTTAGGCCGCACCTCCCTCACAGCAGAAGAGAGGGAGCGTCGCCGCAAGTCAAATCTCTGTCTCTATTGTGGGGTAGCGGGACATTACATCTCTGGCTGTCCAGCAAAAGCTAGAGCTCACCAGTAGCTGGGGGGGCCCTGGTGAGCTCAACTGCCCTTTCATCTCCCCAAGACCAGAAACCCCTGCTCCAAGGTCATCTCCTCCTTCCAGATGGGCCCCACACCTTGGCAATTTTCATCGACTCTGGAGCTGATGCCTGCATCATCAGTGAGGAGGTGGTCGTCCAGTTGGGGCTCGAGCGGGTTCCTCTGCCCAATCCTGTACCTGCTAAAGCCTTAGATGGACACATTTTGGGCACAGTAACACATCAGACCTCCCCTGTTCACCTACTACTTTCTGGTAATCATCACGAGACGATCCAGTTCCATATTTTACGCTCTTCCTGCCTGCCTCTCATCCTGGGATATCCATGGCTCCGTCTTCACAACCCTCACATCAACTGGGTCACTGCAGCGGTTCTGGAATGGAGCCCCTCCTGCCATCTGAGGTGTCTGCAGCATGCGTCAGCTCCACTTCACCCCTCCAGCTCTGGCTCCAGCTCTTCACCTGACCTTTCCAAGGTGCCACCTGAATATCATGATTTTCATCAAGTCTTCAACAAAGTCAGAGCCACGTCCCTGCCTCCGCACCGCCCTTACGACTGTGCCATAGATCTCCTGCCTGGTACCTCACCTCCCAAAGGGCGCCTGTACTCTCTCTCTGAGCCAGAACGAAAAGCGATGGAGACGTACATAAATGATTCCCTGGCTGCAGGCATTATTCGTCCTTCTTCATCTCCAGCGGGAGCAGGTTTTTTCTTCGTGGAGAAGAAGGACAAAACTCTGAGACCCTGTATCGACTACAGAGGACTGAACGAAATCACCATTAAGAACCGTTACCCATGCCACTAATCTCCACAGCCTTTGAACTGCTCCAGGGGGCCACTATCTTCTCCAAACTCGACCTGCGCAACGCCTACCACCTCCTTCGCATCAGAGAAGGAGATGAGTGGAAGACGGCATTTAACACCCCAACTGGACACTACGAGTATCTTGTAATGCCGTTTGGCCTTACCAATGCCCCTGCCATCTTCCAGGCCTTGATAAACGACGTGCTGAGAGACATGCTAAATCATTATGTCTTTGTCTACCTTGATGACATTCTCATCTTCTCCTGGTCCAAGGAGCAACACATTCATCATGTCCAGTCCGTCCTTCAGCGCCTCCTAGAGAACTCCCTGTATGTGAAAGCTGAGAAATGTGAGTTCCACGTCTCTACCGTGTCTTTCCTGGGGTACATTGTGGAACAAGGCAAGCTCCAGATGGACCCAGCCAAGGTCTCTGCTGTCACTTCCTGGCCAGTTCCAGAGAACCGCAAACAGCTGCAGCGTTTCCTGGGGTTTGCAAACTTTTACCGTCGTTTCATCCGCAACTACAGCTCTGTGGCAGCCCCACTCACCGCCCTGACCTCCTCTAAAGTTCCCTTCAAGTGGTCACCTCCAGCCGCTGCAGCCTTCGAGGCCCTCAAAGATTGTTTCACCTCGTCGCCCATTCTCCTGATGCCTGACCCTGCACGACAGTTTGTGGTTGAGGTGGACGCCTCTGATGTCGGGGTGGGGGCTGTCCTGTCCCAGCGCTCTGGTGCTGACCACAAACTCCATCCCTGCGCCTTCTTCTCTCGTCGTCTGTCTCCCACTGAGAGAAATTATGATATCGGAAACAGGGAACTCTTGGCAGTCAAGATGGCACTGGAGGAATGGCGCCATTGGTTGGAGGGCACCAAAGAGCCCTTTCTTGTATGGACTGATCACAAGAATTTGGAATATATACGTACCACTAAAAAAAGACTCAACTCTCGTCAGGCCCGCTGGTCCCTGTTTTTTGCCCGGTTCAACTTCACCCTCTCGTATCGCCCTGGGTCCCGCAATGTTAAGCCCGATGCTCTTTCCCGCCAGTTCCAGAAGACAGAGGAGTCAGCTGATAAGCCTGAATCCATCCTCCCCACATCCTGCCTTATTGCCACATTGACCTGGGACATCGAAGAACGGGTAAGAGCTGCAGCAGAAGGGCAGCCAGGTCCCAGCTCCTGCCCATCTAACTGCCTATTTGTTCCCCCAGACCTGAGGTCTGATGTGCTCTTATGGGCCCACTCCTCCAAGCTCTCCTGTCACCCTGGTGTGCTTCGGACACGGCATGCTGTCCTCCAACGATTCTGGTGGCCCACCATGCAGGAGGATATTGAGGACTTCGTCAAGGCCTGCCCAATTTGTAATCAGCACAAATCCTCTCGCCGGCCTCCTGCTGGGCTGCTTCAACCTCTTCCTGTCCCACATCGCCCTTGGTCCCACATATCATTGGACTTTGTCTCTGGTCTTCCCTCCTCGGATGGCCACACTGTCATCCTGACCGTGGTGGACCGCTTCAGTAAGATGGTCCACTTCGTGCCCCTCACTAAGCTCCCCACAGCTAAAGAGACGGCACAGTTGGTCTTGTTCCATGTCTTCCGCTTACACGGCCTTCCTGTCGACGTGGTGTCAGACCGTGGTCCCCAGTTCTCATCTGTGTTTTGGAGGGAGTTCTGCAGTCTACTGGGGGCCACCGCCAGTCTGTCCTCTGGATTCCACCCTCAGAGCAATGGACAGACTGAGCGCATGAACCAAGAACTGGAGACGGCCCTACGGTGCATGGCCTCCCGGAACCCCTCGTCCTGGTCATCCCAACTACTGTGGGTGGAATATGCTCACAACTCCCTTGTCTGCTCTGCTACTGGCCTCTCCCCATTTCAATGTGCTTATGGCTATCAACCACCACTGTTCCCAGCCCTGGAAAAGGAAAGTTCCTGCCCATCTGTTCAGGCCTTCATCCGTAGCTGCCGCAGAACATGGCTCCAAGCTCGCTCCACTCTTCTGCGCTCTGTGGGTCGCTTTACTGCCACCGCCAACCGCCGTCGTACACCTGCACCCGCTTACCAGGCTGGACAGCGAGTCTGGCTTTCCACCAAGGACTTACCTTTAAGAGTGGAATCCAGGAAACTGGCACCCAGGTTCATTGGGCCTTTCACGATCCAAAAAGTCATTAATCCAGTGGCGATCCGGCTGAAACTGAAACTCCCACGGTCCATGAAAGTGCATCCCACCTTCCACGTATCCAGGGTCAAGCCTACCCACGACAGCCCTTTGGTTCCTCCGGTACCACCGCCTCCCCCTCCGCGAATTGTCGAGGGTGGGCCGGTGTATACGGTGCGGCGCCTGATTCGCTCTCGTCGCCGAGGTAGGGGTCTACAATACCTTGTGGACTGGGAAGGGTATGGTCCAGAGGAACGGTCCTGGGTTCCAGCTCGCCATATTGTGGACTCCACCCTCGTGACTGACTTTCATCGTGATCACCCTGATCAACCTGCTCCTATTTCAGCCAGTCCGGGGACTCGCACCTTGTCCCCGTCTGCTCAGGACACTGGAGTCCGTTCCTTGCCTGGTGCTGCCGGTCCCTGCCTCCGGACCCCCTCCACCCGCCCGGCTGGGGTGGTGGGCTTTTCTGGCTCCCAGGAATTTTAGGCCCGCCTCCGCTCCCCCTCCTCCCGCCCGGTTTTGTTGGCTTTGTGGATGTCAGGAGCCATCCCTTGAGGGGGGGGTTCTGTCACAGTCTGCCCTGCCAGCTCATACTGTGGTGGGTGAGTCCTCCCCTCTCTGCCACATCTCCTCATCAGCTCCAACTTTCCACACCTGCTTTGCCTCAGCTGCAGCTCATCTCCGCTCGTCAGCCAGCCAGCATTTAAGCTGCACTGTTACTTCAGTCAGTGCCAGATTGTCTGTGTTCACATGCAAGACCTTCCAGCATTTTTCCTGCCTGACCACCCGTTGCCGACCCAGCCTGCTTCTGACCCGTCCCTGTTTGGATTACCCCTCTGTACCGACCTGCCTGCTTCTGACCTGTCCCTGCTTGGATTATCCCCGTGTACCGACTTGCCTGCTTCTGACCCGTCCCTGCTTGGATTACCCCCGTGTACTGACCTGCCTGCTTCGCTCTTGGTGTTCCACCTGCTGTTCCCCGGCAACCTGACCAGCCTTCAGTCCTGACCAGCCTCGTTCGTCTGCTTCCCTGGTGTCTGCCTGGCCGTCGCTGGTTCCGACCTGTCTGACAGTACCCCTCATCTGGTATCCACCTGCTGACTGTTGTTTAATAAAGGTCATTACCGACTTCTAAAACTGTGTTGGTTGTGCTGCTATTGGGTCCTTTCCACACCCGTTACATACCTGTGAGTTATTGGCTGATATCCGGACCTTGGCGACTTCCTTCTGGGTGGGACTGGTTTTGTTCCTTGTCTGGTTGATTGGTCAGCCTCTGGTTTTGGCTGGAGTGTGGGTTTTGCTGTATTTTCTGTTGTGTTTCTTTTCGTGCATGTGCTCTGTTGTATTTGGTGTGCGTCAGTTGTCTGTGTGATAGTATGAACCTTTGTGCTCATTTGGTTAAAAGAGTGTAATTTCCCCCCTGAAGGTGGTTTTCTGTTAAATTACTGACTAATGTGGGAAGCTTATGAGTGAGTGAATCTGAGTTTAAAAGAGAAAACAAGTGGAAAGTATGAACTGGATTGTTCTAGTTTCTGCTTGTGGGTCCTTGTGTGTTTGTCTGCTTCAGCTCTCCACTAGAGAGCAGGTTTGGTCCCTAAAGATTTCCAACATGTTAGATTTAATAAAACACTTCATGTTCCAGTAAAACTGTGTCTTCTTGCAGGAGAACATGAGCTGGACTCTCAGCGTCCTGATCTTCTTCTGTGGTAGGTTTTCTCTCTCATTCTAGTGTGATGCTCATCCTTCATGATGCAGAAATACAGTTTTAATTTTCTTACTTTCTCCTCCTATTGGAATAACTTTTGCAGACGCGCCTCCAAAGATCTACGACGCCAAAGAAAACGACAACATCACCATCAGATGGGACATTCAGATCCAGACTGACACAGCTCACACCATCATGTTCTGTCTTCTCCTCTCAAACCCTCAAAAGGTTGTTTATGAATTATTTAACGGTGAAGAGGTTCAAGAGTTTCAGGATGAGCAGTTTGCAGGACGAGTTCAGTGTGACAGAGACGCTCTCAGAGAAGGACGAATCAGACTGCATCTGTCCAGACTCACAGCTGAAGACTCTGGAGTAGAGGTCTTCGGAACAATCCGACAAACCAAAAACCTGAGGTTCCGACCCGACCCGAATCGGGTCTCGGGTCCATTCAAAAGACGTGACTCCAGGTTCGGGTCTGAATCAGTACAGTTAGTCTCCGGTCCGGTCGGTGCTCTCTGACAGGCTGGGTCCACGTTTACTCCAGAGAGAGAGGTAAAGATATTGGTGGTGGCAGCTAATGTCAGGACTCGGGGCAGTTAAATGATTATTAATTAACGTGGCGTGTTTGTCATGAAACAATCGTGTTGCCGTAGCGTGTTGTTAGCGGTTTGCCCGGCAGCTGTAAAGCACAACGGATCGCCAACATGACAACGCTGGATGAGAGAACATATTCACGACACATCCTGACCGGTGTAGGCTATTAGTGTTAGCAGTTGCTACCAATAGCATCTGTATCCACAAAGAAAATAACAACGTGGCTTTATTGTTGTTTACATCACGTAGCCTATGTAGCAACTGAACCGGGTAGAGGAAGACAACTTTAGGTAAGAAAATCAAGTTTTATTCAATGCTAGACAACTTTTAACATGAGCAACTGTGGGCTGGATTGTCTTGGTTCAATTCGGGTAACTCGGTTCGGTTCGTGGTCGGAAACTAGACCCAGACTCGGGTCGGGTCGGTTCCAGGTCCAAATATTGTGGGTCCATTCTGGTTCAGACCCCCGGACTTATGATAATAGCTCAGGTCGGGTTGGTTTCGGGTCGAATTTTCACGGGTCAATTCGGGTTCGGGTCCATGAAAGTGGACCCATGAGGACCTCTACATTGATTTGTCCTTTTGTTGCTCTGGACTTTGGACTGAACACTGTTTACGTTGACACATTGAGATATTGACCTCTGACTACAGAACATGTTAGACAGTCAGCTGCTGCTGTAGATCAATCATGCAGATAGTCGTCTTGCTGTTGTCACTCTAACAGCTGTTCACTCAGTAGCTTTGTCCTCCAACATTTATCAGCCTTAAATCAAATTTATTTATAAAGCCCTTTTCATACAGAAGTAACACAAAGGGCCTGATCTTCTGCCAGATCTGCTAAAGCCGCTATTTAGGGAACACAATCTTCCACCTTGCTAAACCCGCTATCCCACCTGCGCTACCCGCTACATTATGCATAGGAGTGGTTAGGGCGTTCCACCTGTTAAACCAATCAGTGCGTCAGTAGCCATTGCCTTTAAGAGCAGGTTGCGGTACCCACAAACCGCAACCCCAGAGCAACTGTCGTGTGCAGCTCGTCTGGGACTCTGCTGTAGAGCTTCCTCCTCTTCCTTCCTCCTCTGCACTGATATATACATGAAAATATTTTTACACAGACAATTCCTATCGGCTACCTGAAAGTCCCAGATAGTTGGTTTAACTGGGGATCAAGCCGTTTAAGACGATCTCTGCTGTTTTCTCAGGGGTTCAACTGAGGCCAAATCACGCTTTTTATACAAGAGTTAATTAGAGATCTAGAGCCGTTTGTGCATGTCCACAAGGACAAATTTCTCTTTGAGAGTTCCCCTGTGAGCAGTTTTGAACATTTTGCGATAAAATATGAATCTTGCGTCTCCAACATGCCTTCCAGATAGATTGTTGTATTTGCATTAATAATTTTCGTCTTGTGTTTTGCTCTCGATGATCCTGCCTGGAGATGCTCCAGTGAATTCACTGTGTTGGAGCTGATATTTGTGTCTTTAACACCCACCAGGAGGATCAAAGTTCAGCTCCACCACAGTTGGTTCAGCGTTGGCCGCTGCAGCTCTGGCAGGTTTAACCATCTACGCTGTCTTGTAACTGGAGCAGGAAGATGCAACATCAAGGTGTGTTTGCTGGGACTTCGTTCAGTTTTGGAAAGTAATGTAGTTCATTGTTCACTTTCAAAATGATGTTTCAAACATGTGCAACTGTTCAGGGGCCTTTGTGTCTCACTACCGTCTCAGTCCTACAGATGAAACCTCTGATCGGCCGGTCATCATGACTCATTCTAACCTCCACCTAGTCCCTCACAGTAGCAGCTTCTATCAGACAGCTTTCAGAGGAGTGGGGGTTTCTGCAGGTGTGGGGGTTTACCAGAATCCTCATGACTTCCCGTGCATTAACTCTCTCTGTTATTTAGATTTGAAGGACCTCGTTACGTTATGATCTGAGCTCTAACGTTTGTGAGGGTTAGGGTTAGGGTTAGGTTTCAGTGCTGTTGGAAAGTTTCTCTGCAGATTTTTAACGGTTGAAACCTTCAGTCATTGCAGTAGTTGAGCTTCACTATCATCTCCAAACCTAAAGCTGTGTCTCAAACCACATCAAGGTCAAACTGAACAGGGTGTAACACGCAAACATTTTACATCGATTTAACAGCGAGCGTCTTTGATGTTTCCCAACTCCGACCGAACAACAAGTGACAAGATGTGACATGTGTGCAGCAACACTTCAGGACGTCTCATCGTGTGTTCAGATTAATTGTTGTCGGCCTCCAGTGTTCAGTCAGCTTTGTCTGGATTTCTTTCATCAGTTTTGTTCTTCAGTAATATATGTTTTGTGATGACATCCATCCACCCATCTACCTCTGGAAAATGATGTCAATCCAAAATCTTTTAATCAAGATGGTTATGTTTTTGTAAAAGCTTGTGATGCATTTCAGGAGGTTCAGAGCAAACGTGTTGCAGAAATAACTCCCCAGCTACATACTGTTCACCAGTGCAGTGGTTTGGTGTCAGATCAGGTTCTGTTCTGTTCAAAAGACCTATAGATATATAGTGTGTGTGTACTGTGTCGACTATATCGTATATAACACCATTTGTTGCTGTTACGGTTGACGAGACGACAGTTGTAATGCAGCGCAGCTGATGTGCTTTTTTTATGGAGCCCCGTTTGGGTCATAATTCAATGAATAAATGAGTCTATTATTATAAAATACAGGCGTTTATTATTATAAAATATTTCCCATTATTATGATAATGGTTTTGTTTTTCATAAGAATGACTTTTTACATAATAATAATGGCTTTGTTTTTCATAAGAATGATTTGTGTGTCAATCACAGCAGAGAGGGCGGAGCCATTTATGTGATTGGCTGCTCTTTTATTCAGGCATAAGCAACAGAACAGTGAATATGGATGGTGGGCGAGAGGTGCAATGTTTATACTCCAGGCCAGTAGGAGAGCACCTTGATGACGCCACGGCCCGCTGCTAACGGGACCTCACGGCCAAACATTAGATAATAAATATTAAACCAGACCACTAGAATTTACGGTAAATTTTAAATATTTAATTTTTTTTGCCTACATTCTGTCTCCCTTGTTTCCAATGTTTGGTTTTTTTTCTTTACATTTTTGAGGTGCTGCAGCCCCACCACCAGGGGGGGCTGTTGCACCCCCACACCCCTTCTTACCGTGGTACTGGATTTGGGTGTTGATGGACGTCTTCCTGTAGACGTCTTTTCAACATCTCTGAAGTGACGGCTTTTCACTTTTCACTCCTCAACCAAATCAGAACGATGTTTAGACGCCTGACGAAGTCTTCTTTTCAACGTAACTTTGCTTGCTGGGATTATCTACACCCGTTTAATCCCCTGCAGGGTCACGGGGATCTGCTGGAGTCTATCCCAGCTCTCCTCGGGTGAAAAGCAGGGGTCCACCTGGACAGGTCTCCAGTCCATCACAGGGCCACATGTACTTGATATCATTATTTACAAATAAAAATAAAAATAATGGGCATTATTTTGAAAGTAAATTTTAAATAATGTCCACAGCCACCCTGCAGTTCCTTCATGGACCCGTTGGGGTCGTGACCCCCTGGTTGAAAACCCCTGACTTAAGCTTTTGTAAACTCAGTCAGCAGCTGACATGTTAACGTGTCTTTCCTGTTATCACAGTTATTCATTATTTAAAATAATGTTCAAATTTGTCAGAATTACTATCAGAAATCTCTTCAGCAGCTCAGCATCTAAATAAGTTGAAAAGTGTTGAGAAAAACTGTTTTAACGGTTCCTGCGCTCCACGTGGCCCCTAACGGGACGTTACAGGACATTATGTTTTTAACAGACAGCCGTTAGGTTTCTCTGAGAGACAACAGGCCCTCATGGATCATCTGGATTCATTCATACTGAACACAGGGACTGTGAGGTCACAGTAGGAAGAGAAAATGCTCTTCTGTGTCTGTAGGTGAGTTGTTTGGTCACAAATGTAGAATCTATAAAAAGACTTGCATGTAGTTTGAAAAAAGTGTAGCAACAAAGAAGATGACTAACGACCTGCAACAACCTTCCAAGAACGTAGGAGAAATTATTGATATTTTTATTCATGAGTCATCAATTCATTAAAAAGAAGAGCAGTTTAAAAGAGCTGAAGTCAGAGTCTCAGCATGAAGAGGAAACTGTGGTTTTGCCCACAGGATGTAGGTGTATATACGCAGCAGTGGCTGCATTTTACAGATGTTTGTCGCTGTGGTCCAAAATGTTGCCTAAATAAAGCAGAAAATATGACAAGGAAATTTTTATTTTCAATCAAGAAATGAATCTGCTGAAAAGACTGAGATTCCACACAAACAAAAACTGAAAAATACAGTAAAAAGCCAAAGCAGGAGCTGATACAAAGTAACGTCCATAATTACAAAACCTTCAGTCAAAAATATGTTTTACAGCACAGGACTTAAAATCTATATTTACAGTAACTAAGACGTTTTCATAGTTTGTCTAAAAGTTATTTTTATATTTTGAGAGACGATGCCAGCTCTGATACGCGGTGTAGGAAGAAGTTGTTGTTTTTAGTCTGAATCTTGTGTCCTGTTGTGGAGTTTGTGGAACAGATGGATCTACGTGAAGCTCACTGCTGAGTGCTGACGCCCACAAACGTGTCACAACTAACGCGTTCACGCTCTCTGCTTCAAATTCCTTCACTGCTTTGAGTACAAACACTCAGCCCCCGTGACGATGTTGAACACCACCATTACAAAAAAATGGTGCTAAGAAGAAGAGGAAGAGGAGAAGAAGGAGAAGGGGATGACGGAGGAGGGAGCTTGAACGTTGGTGAGGAGCTGGTCGCACCACGCCGGCTCGTCCAGGTTTATCTCAACAAAAGGGTCGCTGGAGCAAGACGCTGGGAAAAGAAGAACAACAGGATCAGGGAAAAGATCTGCATCGACATTTAAATTTACACCACAGAAAGGTGTCTAGTTTGAATATAGTCTTCCAAAGACTGATTCCTGTCAACAAACGATAACATTTAAAAGCTAATTTCTTACTAATGCAATAAAGTAAAAGCTTTGGCCAAATCTGTCAGTAGAACATGCTGGAAGAGCATGCAGACATGAACATTACATGCATGTACTTTTGTTTTTTTGTTTCTTTTATTTATTCAGGCAAATCTGAACACGATCAGACAAAAATCCCCCAAAGCAGACTCATTTGGTTACTGAAAGGATTAATTCTACAACCCGCAACCTGCAGTGATCCCTCGCCAATTCGCGCTTTAAGTTCCACCATTTTAGTTATTCGCAGATTTTTCAGAAATACAGTATATAATAAAAAAAATCATGGAAACATCACAGGATGTTGTGCGCGTTCTCTCTCAGCAAAGAAATGTTGTGAGCCAACCCGGCCCCTTTAAGAAGATGGCCTTATGGGTAATGTTTTTTTTCTCCCTATGTGGGAGTTTTTTACCTGCCATTATCATTGATTGGATTTAATCATATAATTTTAGTTAATGATATTTGCTCGGGGGTCATGCTCTGGGTCTCTGTAAAGCACCTAGAGACAATTGACATTGTAACAGACGCTATACAAATAAAATTGAATTGAATTGAATTGAATTGAATTGAATTGAATTGGGGGTGGCGCTTCCCCCTGCTGATCATCAAATTAAGCAGAGAATTAAGGTTTGATGAAAATACATACTGGAGGAGGCTGCAGGGCCCACGTGTTGACAGTTTGGTTGTTTTTGCATGAAAACTTTGAAGAAATTTTAACTGTCATACAGAACGGTCATAACTGATGCAAGAGTTTGACATCAAAAACTCATATGTAAAACATAAATGTCACTTGACTCTGTAGTAAAACTTCAAAGTAACTTCCTCCAGCTTTCTCTTGCTCAGGGGTCACCAGAGTGGATCATTGTGTTCCACATATTGATTTGGTAAAGTTTGACATCAGATGCTCATTCTGACACAACTCTCCCCATTCAGTCAGACTGAGGACTGAAACTATGAGACCACTGACCTGAGAGCCCAAGAAGATGACTGAAAGACAATTCAGTTCAATTCAATTCAATTTTATTGGGATAGAGTCTGTTTCAATACAAATTGTTTCTTGATGCTTTTCAGAGACCCAGAGCAAGACCCCCGAGCAAATATTATTAATTATTAGTAATATTATTAAATCCTAATTAAAGAAACAATGGCAAGTAAAAAAAATCTCCTACTGAGAACAAAACCTTTAAGCCAAACAGAGGCAAGGAAAAACTCCCCTTTAAGAGGGAAGAAACCTTGAGCAGGACCTGGATCATATGGGGGGACCTTCCTGCTGAAGACCAGATGGGTAAAGGAAGAAAAGAGGAGGGATGTAGGACAGAGAGAGAATGGAGGACAGAGAGAGGAGAGCACATACATCCTGGCAATACTATACAGGACAAAAATGTATTCATAACAATTATCAATTAGCTGGAGAAATAAGAATTCCATGTACTTCTATTCTGACTGGTTCATTGTTAGTACATGAACTACAGAGATGACTATATAAATAGATGTGGGCAGCAACACTGAGGTGGTCAGAGGATCAGGTAGGTGCAGGTAGTCATATAAATAGTTTAAACTAGTTTTTACACAATTTTGGATATAAATGGAAGGTTGGACTATAAGCTTGGTCTATAATTTGCTAAAATGTCTGGAGATCAAAAAATGTTTTTTGATGGTATTTACTGCAACTTTAAAAAACCTGTTGTAAACCTGCTGAAAAAGGAAGAGTGTCATGTCTCTTTCAGAGAGGAGTTGAGACAAGCTCCAGTCGGTCAGCCAGCCTTCAATTTAAAACAAAACCTAAATGTGATCATAAAACTTTTGAAAGCCTCACACTTACTCTAACCATCCCAGGCTGAAAATCAGAAAAGCCAGTCTTGTTAGTGGCAGTGTAGCGGCCCCCTGCTGGTGCTGATCTACAGTTTCTGCCCGAGTTCTCAGATTTCCTGTCTGGTTTAGTGCTCAGTTCAGATAAAATCATCACAGTGTGTGACTTTAATATTCACATGGATGTTGACAGTGACAGCCTTAAATTAGCCTTTATTAGGGGGTGTGAGGACCCTATTGTATTTTGTATGTTTGATGATGAAAAGTCTCTTGGACCCATGCTGTAACTCCTACAGGAAGCCTGTTATTTTGAGTGGAATATGCAGTTTTTCCAGTATTTTGGCCATTTCCAGGCCTCGTACTTTAACGAACTCCTCCAAGAGATTTGGTCAGATTGACTCCAAAATGTTCAAATCTAGACACATGGCTTATGAAAGTTTGTGAAACGTATAACTTTTACCAGACCGTAGTGACATGACAAAGTTTGACGTCATTCCAAAGACTCGCCATGAAAGAGAAATGGGCTGTAATTCAATTCAATTCAATTTTATTTGTATAGCGTCTGTTACAATGACAATTGTCTCTAGGCGCTTCACAGAGACCCGGAGCCTGACCCCCGAGCAAATATCATTAACTAAAATTATAATATTAAATCCAATCAATGATAATGGCAAGTAAAAAACTCCCACATAGGGAGAAAAAACCTTTAAGCCAAACAGTGGCAAGGAAAAACTCCACTTTAAGAGGAAGAAACCTTGAGCAGGACCTGGCTCATATGGGGGGACCTTCCTGCCGAAGGCCAGCCGGGTAGAGAAAGAAAAGAGGGGAGACAGGACAGAGAGAGGAGAGCACACAAATGACTAAATACAACGGCCATATAAACATAAATATAAACAGATGGAGGTAGCAGCACTGGGATGAGATGGCCAGAGGACCAGGTCGCCGATCACCACACCAGTCGGCACCCAAACACAAGTGGAGGAGAACCCCGGGATGGACAGAGGATGGAACTGCAAGTCAGCATGAAACCCAGGAAACTCTGGCCTGCAAATACACAGAAAGAAAAAGGGCGGCAAAAACAGCACAACAAACCACAGGAAAATAAAGAATATGGAGCACAGTGTTGTGCAATAAGGCGTATAACGTGCTTGTTTAGTCATAAAAGGGTTATTACCAACTGTCTTGAGGGACAGCTGCTAATAACCAGAAGGGTATTAACAAAATTAATAAAATGAAACGGGGCACCACCTGATAAATCAGGAAAAAGGACTAAACGGCACAATCAGTCTCAAAATGGCTGTACGTGCCAGTCTGTGACCAGGTGTGGCGCTATAGAGCAACAGAGAAGATGTGAGTCCAAGCACAGACCTCTTCAACCAGCAAATGTTACAAAACTATGCAAAATAACCACAAACAACTTCTCTCATTAGAATATATCAGAATTTATTAACACAAGTATTAGAATGAACAAACACTTGAATCACAATCTTGATATCTACTAACTAAAGGACGACTAAACTAACATGCTGTTTTTACCAGTCTGTGGTTGCCAGTGCCCTCTTCTATGCTGTGGTGTGTTGGGGTGGCAGTACATCCACAAAGCACTCGAACAGGTTGGACAAACTGATCAGGCGAGCTAGCTCTGTGATCGGCACAAAGCTGGACTCTCTGGTGACAGTTGGAGAGAGGAGATCGAGAAACAAACTGCTGGCTATTATGGACAACGCCAGTCACCCTCTGCAGCCTGTCATCAGTGCACAGAGAAGCCTGTTGAGTGACAGACTGCTTCTCCCCAGGTGCAGAACCAACAGATTCAGAGACTCCTTTTTCCCTCGAGCAATCAAACTGTATAACTCTGCACTAGGTGGGAGGGGGAGGGGTAGCAGGAAGAGCGAGGGATTGGAGAAGTCGGGACACTAAAGCTGAATATTTATGGTTGTGCCATTGTTGTTTATTTATTTCTCTGGGCGTGCAATACTATTTTAACACTATTTTTACTACTGTACTATTTTTTAGTCTATTTTATAATATTTTTTACTCTCTTATTGCAGGGCTTAAAGTAAAAAAAAAGTCCTGAGCCTGAACTTTTTTTCGGGGGGGGGGGGGGGGGGGGGGGGGGGGGGGGGGGGGGGGGGGGGGGGGGGGGGGGGGGGGGCAGTAGTTGATCCAACGCATACTCACTATTGTCAACTTTTTGTCATTGTGCTTGGTAATATACAAGATGACCAACAATTTAAATGTGAATTTTAGAAAGTAAAGGTTATTAAGTTATAAGTGAAAACATGTAAACTCAGTCAAGTCCATTAATCTGATTAATTTAGCAACTACTTAATTCAGTAAAGGGCAATTTGTACAAGAAAAAAAAAAACAAATTGCAACTTCTCCATCATTTTTGTTCAAAACAACAGCAAATTAATTTATAGGAAATACAGTGCCTTGCAAAAGTATTTGGCCCCCTTGAACTTTTCAACTTTTTGCCACATTTCAGGCTTCAAACATGAAGATTTTTGTCAAGAATCAACAAGTGGGACACAATTGTGAAGAGGAACAAAATTTATTTGACATTTTAAACTTTTTTAACAAATAAAAAACTGTAAAGTGGGGCGTGTAATATTATTCATTCTCCTTGCGTTAATACTCTGTAGCGCCACCTTCTGCTGCAGTTCCAGCTCCAGTCTCTTGGGGTTTGTCTCTATCAGTTTAACACATCCAGAGACTAAATTCTGGTCCATTCTTCCTGTAAAACAGCTGGAGCTCAGTGAGGTTGGATGGAGAGCGTTTGTGAACAGCAGTCTTCAGCTCTTTCCACAGATTCTGGACTGGATTCAGGTCTGGACTTTGACTTGGCTGTTCTAACACACCTTACAATTCAGTCTGATTGCTTGCTCAGAGCTCCTTGAGATGTTTAAAGCTGGGAAATCTTTTTGTATCCACATCCAGCTTTAAACTTCTCCACAACAGTATCTGGGACCTGCCTGGTGTGTTCCTTGGTCTTCATGATGCTCTCTGAGCTTTAACCAGAACCCTGAGACTATCACAGAGCAGGTGCATTTATACGGAGACTTGATTACACACAGGTGGATCTATTGATCATCATCAGTCATTCAGGACAACATTGGATCATTCAGAGATCCTTACTGAACTTCTGGACTCAGTTTGCTGCTCTGAAAGTAAAGGGACTCAATAATATTACACGCCCCACTTTTCAGTTTTTTTAATTGTTGAAAAAGATTTAAATTTCCAATAATTTTCATTCCACTTCACAATTGTGTCCCACTTGGTGTTGATTCTTGACAAAAAATTGAAATAGTGTATTTTTATGTTTGAAGCCTGAAATGTGGCAAAAGGTTGAAAAGTTCAAGGGGACCAAATAGTTTCACAAGGAACCGAACAATCCATTGGGTCTGGACTCGTCTCCTCTTTAACATGTGTATATGCAGAGGCAGTTATTCGATTATTAGATGTTATTATTCTGGATGCATCAGCGAACCATTACATTTACGTTGTCATCCCATGGTGCAACCGTGCCTCTTTCAGCACCGATACGTGTGCGGGTCACTTCCGTTGTTGGCCGAACGGGATGCGTTGACTGATCTCTCCTTTTACCGATGGCTCGCTGGGGTGTTACTGGAAGGGCTTCGTGGCTGCTGGATGAGAGCTGTGGCGGGCCGAAGTATGCCAAGAGTTTATCTTGAGTCGCGTGGAGAAGGTCCAGTAGGCTATTCGTGGAGCAGGAAATGAGGAGCTGTTGGTATACGCTGGTATACGGGTGGTTGCGGGAGCGGCTCTGCTGCGTCCTGGTCTTGTCTCTCGGCTTCAGTGGGGGTACAGGCTGCAGGCTCTCAGCGCAACTGGTCCTCCTTTAAGGCGCGTGCTGAGCCGTAGCGTCTCCCCTGGCGGTACCGTGTCTGATGACTCTACAGTTGTTGGGTGTATCAGCAACGGACAAGAAGTAGAGTACAAAGAAATGATCTGTCAGTTTGTGAAATGGTGCGGTAACAATCATCTCATATTAAATACCAGCAAAACTAACGAGATGATTGTCAACTTCAAGAGGAGCAAGAATCAGGAGGTGGAGGTGGTGGAGGAATACAAGTACCTTGGAGTTCAGCTTGACAACAGACTGGAGTGGAAATGCAACACAGAATACATCTACAAGAAAGGTCAGAGCAGACTCTACTTTTTAAGAAAGTTTTAATGTCTGCACCAAGATGTTGTACATGTTCTATAGTTCTGTTGTTGAAAGTGCAATCAGCTTTGCAGCTATCTGCTGGTGCAGCAGCATCAGAACCAGAGACCTTAACAGAATCAACAAACTGATCAGGAAAGCTGGATCTGTGCTGGGTGTAACTCTGGAGCTAATTGTACAAAAAAGAATGCTGCACAAGCTGATGAAGATGATGGAGGACTCTTCACACCCTCTCCATGACACAGTGATCAAACAACAGAGTGTGTTCAGTGAGAGGCTTCTTCAGGTCCGTTGCAAGACAGAAAGATACAGAAGATCATTCCTGCCAGCAGCCATCAGCCTCCAGAACAAGACATAAAACCTACTATTATTATTAATTCAAGATTATTATTGCTGTCATTTATTTACTGATAATTAAAAAAAAAGCCCTTACTACAATGTTGAATTTCCCTTATGGGATAAATAAAGTATTTTTCATTTCATTTTTGAAATGGCATCTGGGGAAGACCAGAAACGGGGTGCCAAGGCTTGGCAGGCCGAAGCACTTCCTCTGTGAGGAGGAACCCACCTTAAGTCGCTATGGAAAAGTTTATCGAAAGATACCCCCAAGATCGTGCGAGAGCAGGGGAGGATGAGCGACCTACAGGACAGACAACTGTTATGACCATGGATGACGATTAAAAGACAACGGCCCAGAACAATGGAACAACTAGAGTCTGTAGATGTGGAAAGGTCTGCAAAAACGATGGGGGTCTGAAGATAAACCAGAGTAGGATCGGCTGCTTAAGACACAGTGGTGTGCAACGCACAGGGCAACCTCATGAGACGGAGGAGAGGGTCAGGTGTCCAACCACAGTACCCAGAATATCTAGGCACACAACAACGTTGGAAGTGATGCCCCAAGCTACAACATTGTATCAGACGACCTGCAACAACAAGAGAGACAAGCCAGCCAGGAGACAAGTCAGCAAGTGTAGGACATTGAGGGAGGGGAGACGAGGAAAAAGTTAGTGATGTGGCCAACGGCAGCAGCTAGGAAAGAATCGGAGCAGTTCGACAAAGAAGCAGATCAAGTCCTGGAGTCTGTCCTTGCTGGTGACATCGGCAGGAAGATAAAGGCAAGATAAAGAAGAAGATAAAGACCCCTTGTACGGGCTGTCCGGTCCCTGTACGACCGGTGCCAGAGTTTGGTCCGCATTGCCGGCAGTAAGTCGGATTCGTTTCCAGTGAGGGTTGGACTCCGCCAAGGCTGCCCTTTGTCACCGATTCTGTTCATTACTTTTATGGACAGAATTTCTAGGTGCAGTCGAGGTGTTGAGGGGATCCGGTTCAGTGGCCTCAGGATTGGGTCTCTGCTTTTTGCAGATGATGTGGTTCTGTTGGCTTCATCGAGCCGTGATCTACAACTCTCGCTGGAGCGATTCGCAGCCGGTTGTGAAGCGGCCGGGATGAAAATCAGCGCCTCCAAATCGGAGACCATGGTCCTCAGCCGGAAAAGGGTGGAGTGCCCTCTCCGGGTTGGTGATCAGGTCCTTCCCCAAGTGGAGGAGTTTAAGTATCTCGGGATCTTGTTCACGAGTGAGGGAAGGATGGAGCGGGAGATAGACAGACGGATCGGTGCGGCATCCACAGTGATGCGGGTGCTGCGCCGGTCTGTTGTAGTGAAGAGAGAGCTGAGTCGGAAGGCGAAGCTCTCGATTTACTGGTCGATCTAGGTTCCCACCCTCACCTATGGTCATGAGCTTTGGGTAGTGACCGAAAGAACAAGATCGCGGATACAAGCGGCTGAAATGAGCTTCCTTCGCAGGGTGGCCGGGCTCTCCCTTAGAGATAGGGTGAGAAGCTCGGTCATCCGGGAGGGGCTTAGAGTAGAACCGCTGCTCCTCCGCATCGAGAGGAGCCAGATGAGGTGGCTCAGGCATCTGTTTAGGATGCCTCCTGGATGCCTCCCTGGTGAGGTGTTCCGGGCACATCCCACTGGGAGGAGACCCCGGGGAAGACCCAGGACACGCTGGAGGGACTATGTCTCGCGGCTGGCCTGGGAACGCCTCGGGATCCCCCCAGAGGAGCTGGAAGAAGTGGCCGGGGAGAAGAGGGTCTGGGCTTCCTTACTCCGGCTGATGCCCCCGCGACCCGACCTTGGATAAGTGGAAGAAGACGGTACGGTATGGCCTCTATAGCTCCGGGAGCAAGCTGCAGCTGCCAATTACGTCAGTTGTAGAGGAGTTCAAGATAGCCAAGGTCCAGTTAGCCATGATGTTGAGAGACAGTGACGATCAGGCGGTGCAGCAGGCAAACATCACAGTCAATACAGGACAGAAGTGGAAGGCCAACGGAGCCCTGCGAGAAGCGGCTACAACATGCAGACATCATGGGCGTGGTGACCCAGGGGAGGCTGGGCCTGGGAGTCATCACCCGAGCAAGCTGGAAGGAGGCAAAGGCAAAGGATCGGAGAGGGATGGTGCAGAACGAGATTCGGGCTGTGGAGGAAGAGGGCAGACAAGCCAAGGCAGTGGCAATGAAACAACAGGGCAGCTGGACCTAGTGGGACTTGTGTCCGTGGAAGATCCCTCTGTTGGAAGGACATCTGGAATATGGAAGGGCACCGAATAAAGTTCCTCCTTAGTTCTGTTTATGATGTACTGCCAACACCAGCAAACCTCCAGAGATGGAGATTGACAGAGAATCCCTTCTGTGTGCAGTGCAAGAGACCAGCAAACCTGGAACACATTCTGTCATCCTGTCGAGTAAGCCTGACAGAGGGCAGGTTCAGGTGGCGCCATGACCAGGTGCTGGCGCGACTGATGGACTGGAAAAGGAGAGAAAGAGGAAAGAAGCTAAGGTCCTAGATAAAGGCCCTCACTTCATCAGTTTTCTCAGGCTGGGGGAGAAGGCAGGCAAGCAGGACAAATGTGCAGGGATCCTTGGTACGGCAAAGGACTGGGAAATGAGAGTCGACCTTGGAAGGCAACTCAAGTTTCCAGAGGAGATTGCCATCACCAGCCTCCGACCAGACATTGTGCTCTGGTCCCAGACAACAAAGCAGGTTGCCTTAATAGAGCTGACTGTCCTCTGGGAGGAAAGGGTCGAGGAGGCACACGAGCGCAAGCTGGGGAAATACCAGTCCCTCATCTTTGAGGCCCAGCAGAGGGGGTGGAGAGCCTGGAACTTACCAGTAGAGGTTTGTTGCCGTGGCTTTCCTGGTCAGTCACTTTGGAGGGCACTGGGGATGCTTGGGGTAAGAGGTCCAACCCGCAAGAACCTGGTGAATGACATCTCAAAGCAGGCAGAGATGGCATCAAGATGGCTGTGGCTGAAGAGGAGCGAGCGGTGGCTAACCCAGGCTGAGAGAAGAGGACAGGGGGGTCAGAGCTGAATGTTAAAGACCTGAAAGACAGAGGGAGCCATTCCAGGACGCTGGTTCAGCTGTCAAGCCCCGCAGAGGTGTTGTGGGCTAGTTGACGAAACATCGATGAAACAGGGTGCCCACTTGAAAACCCTGTGAAGCCTTAAGGTCTGAAACATTTGGCTCTGCCCCCAGTTGAGCAACGTCTGAAGGGAGCGACTTCTATGCTAGCCACCCCACATAAAGAGCTGGAGGTAACTCCTGCCAAGTGAGGTGGCTGCGATATCTATCGTTTTAAAGACATTCATTTAATTTTATTTCATTTCATTTCATTCATTTAGGAACAGTTGTCTCGCCACCTATTGGCAACAGCAAATGTCATGTTTTTCATTAAGTATCCCAGCTCCTGGAGGGATAAGGGGACACACCTCAGATCGGTTCAAATCAGTACTAAAGACATTGAAGATGACTGACAGTAACTGTGAAAATTGTAACTTTTTATCAAAGGGTGTCGCTGTGAGGGTACGGCCAAGTTCAATGTCTTGCCATGAATGGAAAAGTTGTTCAAACTTGCACGTGTTATTCAATCTGCCCCCAAATCCATATGTTTCAAGAATTCAAATTCAAAAATACTTTATTTATCCCCCAAGGGGGAAATTCAAGTTTCAGTACACCAGGAAAAATCTGGTGTACTAGGGGAGCTGCTAGTGTCCAGCGCTCCTTTTCATGCCAGGTACGGTGGTCCGAGTGCTAACTCCAGATAACAGCCGTTAAAACAGTTAACGGCCATTAGAACCAGTATATTTCCAAAACGATGACAAGTGAGATATCTCCAGGTCAGAGTAGGAAACACCGATGAACCAGACCGTCTCCTCTGGGAAGACCAAGCTCCATTCAGTCCAGCGAGCAACGGAGCCGACCGTCCCAGAGCCCGGTTCATCATGCGGACCAGACCAGGCCGTTGTCGTCTCCCCCGGCGGTGCTGGGCCCCACCAGGTCACCAGACGGCCCCTGCCAGGTCAGCTGACCCATCCGGCATGTACACCATCCAGCATGCCGCCGCTGCTACGTTGGGGGCTCCCGTCCCGGCTCCGTGACACTGCAGCCCGGATCCAGTGGCGGTGGTTGCTGCGGGTAGCAGTTCAGGACTACCTAGCTTAGCTTTCCCGAACCGTCCTCCAGCGACACCGTCCATGTCCGCGGGGGCAGATCTCCACCAGCCGCAAGAGGACCGATCCGCCCCCTGCAGACAGTATGTAGACATCCGACCGCAGATCACCACAAACCAGGCAAAAACTGGAGCGTCCAGCGTCCAGTGTAGCAGGGACAAGTCCTGGAGCAGCAGCGAGAAGCGTCCATGCCAGGCGTCGTCCGGGCAACAACATGTTTGATGATTCTTCCACTCTGAACAAGTGAATATGATAATCATGGATGAACACCAGGGCCACCATCATGTCAGTTGAATATGATTTTGGTGAGGACTTAAGTTAATGATATTTACTCGGGGGTCATGCTCTGGGTCTCTGTAAAGCACCTAGAGAATATTGACATTGTAACAGAAGCTATACAAATAAAATTGAATTGAACTGAATTGAATTGAATTGAACTTCTACAGGAGGGTTCTCTTTTGGGTCACACACCTTCAAGTTGAGACTCTTTATGAAAATCAGAACATCATACAAACCGTTAGCAGTGTTGCAGATGCAACTATGACTCCAACGTAGAGTCTGGCCCTCTCCTCACTGTCCGATGGCACAGTTGCAGTCGGAGGTTGGAACTCAGCAGCTGGAAAGAAGAAAAACAGGATCAGTGTTCACACTGGTTCCTGAATGCAGTGATGTTTAACATGTAAAACAAATCATATTGTCAGAGAAATTAACATTTTTATAATCACCTTCAACCGGCCACATCACAGCACTGAGACTGCTCTAGTTAAGGTCTTTAATGACATCCATTTGAACACAGATAGTGGTAACATTTCATTCCTGGTACTACTGGATCTCAGCGCTGCATTTGACATGGTCGACCATAACATCTTACTACACTGGCTAAAAAACTGGGTAGGATTTTCTGGCACTGCAATTAATTGGTTTAAGTCCTATCTAAAAGACAGGGACTACTTTGTGTCAGTCTTCAGATACGAGTGTTATTCTCAGAGAAAGTGTTGAGCCCACTAACTCTGGCACCTATGTACAGTTCCTTTTGCTACTTCCGTGTACCTGTGTAAATTTTTCTTTACTATAAATCTGAGCAAACTAAAATAACTTTTGGAGTTCTCCAAGGCTCCATCTTGGGGCCTCTGCTGTTTACCATCTACAGGCTCCCACTCAGATGACACACAAATCTACATCTACATCTCACCAGGAGACAATAGTCTGATCCAGACACTGACCAGATACATTTATCAAATTAGAGATTGGATGTGTCAGAACTTCCTTCAGTTAAATGAAGACAAAACTGAAATAATACGTTTTAGAGCCAAGGAAGAAAGATTAAAAGTCAGCTTCAAACAGCTAAATTAGAAACCAACAACAAAGCCAGAAATCTGGTGTAGACATGGACTCAGACATGAACTTCAGTAGTCATATTAAGTACAGTTGTGAAGTCGGCCTATTATCACTTAATATCCAGGATATCCAGGATTAAAGGACTGATGTCTCTGCAGGATTTAGAAAAACTTGTCCATGGATTTATCTTCAGTAGACTAGACTACTGTAACGCTGTCCTGACAGGTCTCCCTAAAAAGACCATCAGACAGCTGCAGTTAGTCCAGAACGCTGCTGCTCCAGTCCTCACTAACACCAGGAAACTGGATCAAATAACTCCAGTCCTCACTAACACCAGGAAACTGGATCAAATAACTCCAGTCCTCACTAACACCAGGAAACTGGATCAAATAACTCCAGTCCTCACCAACACCAGGAAACTGGATCATATATCTCCAGTCCTCAGATCTTCACACTGGCTTCCTGTTTGTAAAAGAATTGACTTCAAAATCCTGCTGTTAGTTTACAAAGCACTGAATGGTTTAGGACCAAAATACATTCAGGACCTTCTGGTTCGTTATGAACCCACCAGGTCCCTCAGGTCATCAGGGTCAAGTCTACTTTCTGCTCCCAGAGTCAGAACTAAACATGGAGAGGCAGCATTCAGTTTTTATGCTCCTCACATGTGGAACAAATTCCCAGAAAACTGCAGGTCTGCTGAAACTCTCAGCAGTTTTAAATCACGGTTAAAAACTAACCCTAACTTTTAGCAAACCAACTTATAATTACATTTTATTTTTTGCATTTTATCTGCACTTCTCATTTTTAATTCATTTAAAAAAAAAAATCAAAAACAGCTGTTAATCAATTGTTACTTCTTGCATTGTATCCTATCTTTGAGGGTTTATTTATTTATATTTCATTTTATTTTATTTCTTTTAAGTTTATTTCTGTTTTTAATGGACTCTTTAATGCTTAATATTTTATGTAATGCCTCTAATGTTTTATGTAAAGCACCTTGAATAGTCTTGTCAATGTTCCAGTTGTGAATGCTAGTTCAAGTCTCTCAGGTGACTTTAAGAGCTCAGTCAGTCCAACAGTGATGATCATCTGTCCAAACAAGTCAGTTCACCAACTTCTACTGACTCCACTTACCAGTAGGGGTGTAACGATGCATCGTGAGTCCAATAAAAACAGATACAAATGCAATTCGCATCGGTTGGCATAAAAAATGAATCGCGAATCACTGTTCCACAAGTAGGTATCTTTTTGTCTATTTATTAATTCATTTTAAGTTTTGCTGTCAGTTGATTCAATGTCAACGTGAGAACTTAAAACGACTAGTTTTAAGTCAGCGGTATGGCGGCATTTTGGATTCCCGGTGTACACAAAAAGAAAACGGTGAAAAAGAGACAGACAAGACAAAAACAGCGTGCAAATATTGCAAGAAACTGCTAACGTATACAGGTAACACAAGCAACATGTTGCAGGACGTCACGCGGCACCACAAGGAGCACACTTCGCCACAGCCCGAGCGAAAATTGCCAAAGGGGCACCTTGGGAAGCAGCTTTGCATCTCCTCTTTCCCTCAACAATGCAAGGGCACAAGAAATTACCAGGATGATTGGTTATTTTATTGCTAAAGACTTGAGGCCCTTTTCAGTGGTGGAAAATGAAGGCTTTCGGCTGCTGATCAACATGCTGGAGCCAAGATACCCCATCCCTTCACGCCAGCACTTCAGCTAGGTAGTGGTGCCAAAGCTTTACCGATAGGTCAAAGACAATGTGGTTGAGGTTCTCAGAGGGGCTGATAGTGTGTCTATCACAACTGACGGATGGACATCTAGAGCCACGCAAAGTTACATTACTGTAACTGCTCATGTGATCACTGCAGAGTGGCATTGGCTTGTTTTGTGCTACAAACGCGACCTCTTTTGGAGTCTCATACAGGGGCTAACATAGCTGGAGTGCTAAAGGAGGCGGTGGAAGAATGGCAGCTGGAAAGACCACATCATCAGATCGCTGTGGTAACCGACAATGCGAGGAACATGGATGTCGCGGTAAGGGAAGCCGGACTGGCGCCGCACATCAGGTGTTTCGCCCACACTTTAAAGTTAGCCACCCAGGCTGGTTTGAGTGTGCCGCACGTTGCACGCTTGCTGGGTCGGACCAGGCGAATTGTGAACTTCTTCCACAGGAGCCCGACAGCTACTTCTGTATTGGCAGCGAAGCGAAAAGCTTTGCTCGGCCCGGACATCAATGAGCTCAAACTGATTGTGGACGTTACCACACGCTGGAATAGCAGCCTGGATATGCTCGAACGCTATCTCATACTGCAGCCGGCTGTGGCTGCTGCTCTACTTAGCCCCGACGTCCAACGTAACGCCCGGGAAGTTGACACAGTGGACAATATGGACATCCGTGATGCTGAGGACATCATGAAACTTCTCAAACCTCTTAAAATAGTCACTACTGTGCTAAGTGATGAACAAAACCAAACGGTGTCTCTAATTGTGCCCTTAAAGCACAGGATTGAACAGAGTATGCTGCCTGATAAGGAGGACTCCACCACTGTGAGCATCTTCAACAATTTGTCAGACAGACACACTGGGGACAACCATCTGCAGGAGTGCACTGCCCGAGACCCCAGATTTCGCTCTCTGCCTCATCTTGATAAAGATCAATGCCAGGATGTGGTCCACAGGGTGAAGGAGAAAGCTTTGCAGCTGCACAACCAGGTACTTATTCAATTTTCTATTTGTAAGAGTAGTATTGTTTTATGCATTAAGGCCATGTCTATATTTCATACTGATTTTCATGCTGATTATTTGTGTAATATTCATACATATATATCATTGTGCATAAAAATAACAATATAAAATAAGTACTTGTCTCACTGTTTACAGGCTAGCTCCTCTGCGGAAGAAACTGGTACCTCTGCAGATGCAGCGGAGCTGCCTGCTGACCAGGCAGACCTTCAACAACCACCTCTCAAGAAGATTGCATTGGAGAATCTCCTAGAAGGGACTTTCACAGAACGTATAGAGGCAGCGCAGACCAATCACATATGTGGGGTTGAGGCAGAAATTGCCAGGTACAGAAGTGAACTGTCTATTTCCCTCACAAGCTGTCCACTCAAGTGGTGGAAGGAGAACAGTCAGATGTACCCACTGCTTTCACCTCTAGCAAAGGCTTACCTCACCACACCAGCCACCTCTGTCCCCAGTGAAAGGCTGTTTTCGACTGCAGGGGATGTTGTAACCTCACAGAGATCTCAGCTTCGGCCTGAGAATGTTGATATGTTGATCATTCTCAAGAGAAACCTGAAAATCCCAAACTCCACAAGCAAGCCTTAGTTTATTTGAAGAAATGTTATGTTTTTGTATGTAATTCGTTTGATTAGGGCTGAGAGTTATTTTTAAAGGTCCAGTTATTCTTTATTTAAATGGATAACTATTTCCGTCCCATTTTTTAAGAGGACATAAAGAATGTGTATTACAGTGTTTCTGTAAAGATAGGACCTTCCTTTTTGAGTTAAGATATACATTTGTCATTTTGGATGTTTACAGTTAACAAGGTAAATAATTTACTCCTGATAACAAAAGATAAATGGTAATTTGCTGTGTTCTTGTAAACAAAGAATCTTTAGGATTTGTTTTTTTTTTTTTTATGTGGGATTTGTTTTTAAAAATCCTCTCATTCTTTAAGTGGATAACTATTTCAGTTGCATTTTTTTTTAAGGGGACACAAGTAGTATTTTTCAGTGTTTCTGTAAAGAGAGGACATTTTTTATTCCTGTGAATAAAATATTATTTTATTTGGTTCATGAATCGTACCGTGAGCAAAAAATCGTGAGTCGTACCGAATCGTGAGTTGAGTGAATCGTTACATCCCTACTTACCAGTGATGTTGAGTTGACAGCTGGCAGAGCTCCATCCATCATCTGTGTTCACTTGACACCGGTACTGTCCTGAGTCCTCAGTTCTGAGTCTGGACATGTGAAGTCTGATTCGTCCCTCTCTCAGAGCATCTTTGTCACTCTGGACTCGTCCAGTGAACCGTTGATGTTGATGATGGGACATCTCAACACCATTGAACACATGAAACAAGGCTGAGAGACTGAGAGCAGTTGTGAGGTCACAGTAGATGGAAACAGAGCTGGAGGAGCTGTGAGGTTTGGTTGAGAAGGTCCACTCCAGTGTGATGTTGTGGTTCTGCTCTGCCTGATAGGAGCTCTGGGTCACATTCACTACAAATGTTGCTGCTGAGGAGACAGAGAGCTGTTATTAGCTTAGCTGTATCCAGCTAAGTGAAGGTTTGGGTTATGTGACTTATAAAATGTGTCTCCAGTTGTCTCATATGTTTTGTCTGGTGTAATCTGTTGCGTTCTGTCAAAACCATTGTGGACTGCTTGCTCTGTGTCATTATGTATCGACTGCTGAGGTGTAAGGTATGACCCCTTTTGCATGCAAATGGTTAATAAATTAGCAGAATTAGCCAAGTCTTGTTATTTAAATTTATTCAGTCTTACCCAGATCTTTTATTCACCAAGTGGTTAAAGACTAATATAAGATATATGCTGTTTTTGCCCCAGCAAATAGAACCACATCAGAGCTGTCAGAGCTCTTGTTACCAGACATTCAAAAAAAAGTGGGACAGGAGATTCACAACTTGGATTCAGAGACAGAAAAGAAAAGAGAAATAAACCAATGTTTTACCATGTTCAATAGAAGTCAACACAGGATGCACATCACTACAGGATACCCATCAGCTACAGGATACCCATCACTACAGGATACCCATCGCTACAGGATACCCATCACTACCCATCACTACAGGATACCCAACACTACAGGATACCCATCACTACAGGATACCCATCACTACCCATCACTACAGGATACCCAACACTACAGGATACCCATCACTACAGGATACCCATCACTACATGATACCCATCGCTACAGGATACCCATCACTACCCATCACTACAGGATAACCATCACTACAGAATACCCATCACTACAGGATACCCATCACTACCCATCACTACAGGATACCCAGGATACCATCACTACAGGATACATCACCTACGGATACCCATCACTACAGGATAACCCATCACTACCCATCACTACAGGATACCCATCGCTACAGGATACCCATCACTACCCATCACTACCCATCACTACAGGATACCCAACACTACAGGATACCCATCACTACAGGATACCCATCACTACACTGATACCCATCGACTACAGGAATACCCATCACATACCCATCACTACAGGATACCCATCACTACAGGATACCCATCACTACAGGATACCTACATACCCATCACTACAGGATACCCACTACAGGATACCCTCACTACAATACCACTACAGGATACCCATCACTACAGGATACCCATCACTACAGGATACCCACTACATACCCATCACTACAGGATACCCACAGATCACTACAGGATACCCATCACTACAGGATACCCATCACTACATGATACCCATCGCTACAGGATACCCATCGCTACCCATCACTACAGGATACCCGTCACTACCCATCACTACAGGATACCCAACACTACAGGATACCCATCACTACAGGATACCCATCGCTACAGGATACCCATCACTACCCATCACTACAGGATACCCATCACTACAGGATACCCATCACTACAGGATACCCATCACTACCCATCACTACAGGATACCCAACACTACAGGATACCCATCACTACAGGATACCCATCACTACATGATACCCATCGCTACAGGATACCCATCGCTACCCATCACTACAGGATACCCATCTACAGGATACCCATCACTACAGGATACCCAACACTACAGGATACCCATCACTACAGGATACCCATCGCTACAGGATACCCATCACTACCCATCACTACAGGATACCCGTCACTACAGGATACCCATCACTACATATCCCACACCCACCCAATCACTACAGGATACCCATCACTACAGAATAATCACTACACATACCCCACTACAGGATACCCATCACTACAGGATACCCACTACCATCACTACAGGATACCTACATCACACTACAGGATACCCATCGCTACAGGATACCCATCACTACAGGATACCCGTCACTACAGGATACCCAACACTACAGGATACCATCATACCCATCACTACAGGATATCCCATCCCTACATGATACCCATCACTACAGGATACCCATCACTACAGACCCCTCACTACATGATACCCATCACTACAGGATACCCATCACTACAGGATACACTACATACCCATCACTACAGGATACCCATCACTACCAATCACTACAGGATACTACATCACTACGGATACCCATACCCATCACTACAGGATACCCATCACTACCCATCACTACAGGTCCATTACCATCACTACAGGATACCCATCACTACAGGATACCCATCGCTACAGGATACCCATCACTACCCATCACTACCCATCACTACAGGATACCCAACACTACAGGATACCCATCACTACAGGATACCCATCACTACCCATGACGACAGGATACCCATCGCTACAGGATACCCATCACTACCCATCACTACAGGATCCTACCCTACCATCACTACAGGATACCCATCACTACAGGATACCCATCACTACAGGATACCCATCACTACAGGATACCCGTCACTACAGGATACCCATCACTACCAATCACTACAGGATAACCATCACTACAGAATACCCATCACTACAGGATACCCATCACTACCCATCACTACAGGATACCCAACACTACAGGATACCCAACGCTACAGGATACCCATCACTACCCATCACTACAGGATACCCAACACTACAGGATACCCATCACTACAGGATACCCATCACTACAGGATACCCATCACTACAGGATACCCATCGCACTACAGATACCCAACACTAGGATACCCAGATACCCATCACTACATGATACCCATCGCTACAGGATACCCGTCCACTACCCATCACTACAGGATACCCAACACTACAGGATACCCATCTACATCACTACAGGATACCCATCGCTACAGGCTACCCATCACTACAGGATACCCGTCACTACAGGATACCCATCACTACATGATACCCATCACTAGGGCTGTGCCGATACACTTTTGTGCCGATTCGATTCTCCTACGTTTTGGTCCCGATTCGATTTATATTGCATTCTGATTANGACCACAGACATGAATCGAGGATGATGAGCAGCAGGATCCTGCAGATCATCTTCTCCCTGTGAGAGGACACAGAGGTGAAGAGACACGAACACATGAGGTCAAAGTTCAGTCATCAAGAAGACATCTACTATATATAAAGTATACACAAGTACACTTACTGATATACTGCCATTACTGATTATATATTTTATAATTATTTGAGTCTATTTTATTTATTTTTTGGCACTAATGGCCTTTAGTCACAGTGGAGAGAGGGGAGGAAGACCCGCAGCCCACCTGTGAACCTGTGACCTGCTGCATGAGACTACAGCCCCTGTATGTGGACCCTAACCGTTGCACCACCAGGGCAGCCATTGAGTCCTTATTTTTAGTTTATGAAACGTATACTTTAAGTTTGTTTGGCATATTAAGCTTTTCTGACTTCTTTTCATTTAGTTGCTTGGTGTAGCTTACATTGATGCATTTCTTTCTAAGACTCGTCTCACATCTTGCACGGTGGTGTCGGGGATATTTTGCCAATAAAGTCAAGTCAAAGGTTTTTTCTGATTCTGTGTATGGTTTTAAGGTACATAAAAATGATGCAACTCAAACATACTGTAAAGTTTTAAAATCCAGGATTATATTATATTAATATATACGTTAAATCAGCCATTCCCAAACTTCAGAATACCAAGGCCCAATTGAAATGTGAAAAATCTCCGCGGTCCACCGAAACCTTTAATCACTACTGTGATCAACATTCAGGACTAGAAGCTATGTTCTGACATTAATGTAAGGGGTCAACAAATAAGGTGACACTTGTCATATTAAGTTAAGATAAGGGTAGAATAACACTTAACTGGCTTGTTTTGTTACTTCTTAATGTTTTAAATCATGTTGTTAATATTTTTACAGTAATTAATAACATATTTGAAAAAGATTGAGGAGTGGAGGAGGATTCATTTCTCTACAGAAGAAACTGAGAACAGAAACAAGATGAAATAGTTAAAGAAAGAAAGAAATTGTGCAACTAATTCAGGAGTCTTTAACCCAGAGCCCTGATCCAACATGTAGAGGTGGGTGGATCGATCCAAATATCGATAATATCGATACCAACGCTGGTATTGATATCGAACGATACTCATGTAAAAAGATCGATACTCAAGCTTTTTTTCTTTTCTTTTCTTTTCTTTTCTTTCCTTTCCAACAGAGAGCATCCAGGTAGATTAGAGTGGTCATCTTCAGCATCAACTCATATTAACTATCAAAGTACATGTTACTGAAGTCACACGTTACTGGAGCCAACTCAAAAAAATATAGTTAAGATCTTGAAATAATCCAGTACATGTCATGTATCCCACTGAAAGGTGTTATCTAAGATAAAATGACATCAGATGATCTTATATTTATCCCACAACGGGTAAATTTATAGAGTTAAAGCAACAGGAAAGTGAACACAGTGCAAAAAAAATTACACAAGTATTTAAAGATATAATATAAAAGGTAGACTAAAAAAAAACATTATGAACAGAAATTCAACTCCAAGTAATATTTACACAAAAATGTTGAAGACATAAAGACGAAATTCTATTCTTGGCTTCAACAAAATAATCAAAAAAAAAAAATCACAAAAGTTTATGATAGATAAAGTTTAATATGGAAAAGTATCTGTATCGGCGATACTGGCCCTTTACTTGGTATTGGGTCTATCACTACAGAATACCCATCACTACAGGACACCCATCACTACAGGATACCCATCGCTAGAGGATACCCGTCACTACAGGATACCCGTCACTACAGGATGCCCGTCACTACAGGATGCCCGTCACTACAGGATGCCCGTCACTACAGGACACCCGTCACTACAGGACACCCGTCACTACAGGATACCCATCTCTACCCATCACTACAGGATACCCGTCACTACAGGATACCCATCACTACAGGATACCCATCTCTACCCATCACTACAGGATACCCATCACTACAGGATACCCATCTCTACCCATCACTACAGGATACCCGTCACTACAGGATACCCGTCACTACAGGATGCCCGTCACTACAGGATGCCCGTCACTACAGGATGCCCGTCACTACAGGATACCCATCTCTACCCATCACTACAGGATACCCGTCACTACAGGATACCCGTCACTACAGGATGCCCGTCACTACAGGATGCCCGTCACTACAGGATGCCCGTCACTACAGGATACCCATCGCTAAGGGATACCTATCGCTAGGGGATACCCATCGCTACGGGATACCCATCGCTACGGGATACCCATCGCTACAGCATACCCGTCACTACAGGATACCCATCACCACAGGATACCCATCGCTACCCATCACTACAGGATACCCATCGCTACAGGATACCCATCACTACAGGTACCCATCACTACCCATCACTACAGGATACCCGTCACTACAGGATACCCGTCACTACAGGATGGCCCTCACTACAGGATGTCCGTCGCTACAGGATGCCCGTCGCTACAGGATACCCATTGCTACAGGATACCCGTCACCACAGGATACCCATCGCTACAGGATACCCATCGCTACAATACCCATCGCTACCCATCACTACAGGATACCCATCGCTACAGGATACCCATCACTACCCATCACTACAGGATACCCGTCACTACAGGATACCCGTCACTACAGGATGGCCCTCACTACAGGATGTCCGTCACTACAGGATACCCATCGCTACAGGATACCCATCACTACCCATCACTACAGGATACCCATCGCTACAGGATACCCATCACTACAGAATACCCATCACTACAGGATACCCATCACTACAGGATACCCATCACTACAGAATACCCATCACTACAGAATACCCATCACTACAGGATACCCATCACTACAGAATACCCATCACTACAGAATACCCATCACTACAGGATACCCATCACTACGGGATACCCATCGCTACAGGATACCCATCACTACAGGATACCCATCGCTACCCATCACTACAGGATACCGTCACTACAGGATACCCGTCACTACAGGATACCCATCACTACAGGATACCCGTCACTACAGGATACCCATCACTACAGGATACCCATCACTACAGGATACCCATCACTACAGGATGCCCATCACTACAGGATACCCATCGCTAAAGAATACCCATCGCTAAACACTACAGGATACCCATCACTACAGGATACCCGTCACTACAGGATGCCCGTCACTACAGGATGCCGTCACTACAGGATACCCGTCACTACAGGATACCCGTCACCACAGGATACCCGTCACCACAGGATACCCATCGCTAAGGGATACCCATCGCTATGGGATACCTATCGCTACGGGATACCCATCGCTACGGGATACCCATCGCTACAGCATACCCGTCACTACAGGATACCCATCACCACAGGATACCCATCGCTACCCATCACTATAGGATTCCCATCGCTACAGGATACCCATCACTACCCATCACTACAGGATACCCATCGCTACAGGATACCCGTCACCACAGGATACCCATCACTACAGAATACCCATCACTACAGGATACCCATCACTACGGGATACCCATCGCTACAGGATACCCATCACTACAGGATACCCATCGCTACCCATCACTACAGGATACCGTCACTACAGGATACCCGTCACTACAGGATACCCGTCACTACAGGATACCCGTCACTACAGGATACCCATCACTACAGGATACCCACTACGGATGCCCGTCACTACAGGATGTCCCACCCCGTCACTACAGGATGCCCATCACTACAGGATACCCCTACCCATCACTACAGGATACCCATCGCTACAGAATACCCATCACTACCCATCACTACAGGATACCGTTACTACAGGATACCCATCACTACAGGATGCCCGTCACTACAGGATGCCCGTCACTACAGGATGCCCGTCACTACAGGATGCCCGTCACTACAAATGCCCGTCACTACAAGATGCCCGTCGCCACAGGATGCCCGTCGCCACAGGATACCCATCGCCACAGGATACCCATCGCTACAGGACACCCGTCACTACAGGATACCCATCACTACCCATCACCACAGGATACCCATCATTACAGGATACCCGTCACTACAGGATGCCCGTCACTACAGGATGCCCGTCACTACAGGATGCCCGTCACTACAGGATGCCCGTCACTACAGGATGACCGTCACTACAGGATGACCGTCACTACAGGATACCCGTCACTACAGGACACCCGTCGCCACAGGATGCCCGTCGCCACAGGATACCCATCGCTACAGGATACCCATCGCTACAGGACACCCGTCACTACAGGATACCCATCACTACCCATCACCACAGGATACCCATCATTACAGGATACCCGTCACTACAGGATACCCGTCACTACAGGATGCCTGTCACTACAGGATGCCCGTCACTACAGGATGCCCGTCACCACAGGATACCCATCGCTACAGGATACCCATCGCTACAGGATACCCGTCGCTACAGGACACCCGTCGCTACAGGATACCCATCACTACAGGATACCCATCACTACAGGATACCCATCACTACAGGATACCCATCGCTACAGGATACCCATCGCTACAGGACACCCATCGCTACAGGACACCCGTCACTACAGGATACCCATCACTACCCATCACCACAGGATACCCATCACTACAGGATACCTGTCACTAGAGTATACCCGTCACTACAGGATACCCGTCACTACAGGATACTCATCGCTACAGGACACCCGTCACTACAGGATACCCATCACTACCCATCACCACAGGATACCCATTACTACAGGACACCCGTCACTACAGGATACCCATCACTACCCATCACCACAGGATACCCATTACTACAGGATACCCGTCGCTACAGGATACCCTTCACTACAGGATACCCATCGCTACAGGATACCCATCGCTACAGGACACCCGTCACTACAGGATACCCATCACTACCCATCACTACAGGATACCCGTCACTACAGGATACCCATCACTACCCATCACCACAGGATACCCATTACTACAGGATACCGGTCGCTACAGGATACCCTTCACTACAGGATACCCATCGCTACAGGATACCCATCGCTACAGGATACCCATCGCTACAGGATACCCATCACTACAGGATACCCATCACTACAGGATACCCATCACTACAGGATACCCATCACTACAGGATACCCATCACTACAGGATACCCATCACTACAGGATACCCATCACTACACGACAGTGTTTCCGCTAGAAAAAATTGGCCCCGGACAATGTGACCGGCAGGTTTTCAATTTACCGGACAAATGTTTGAAATTCCGGTCACATAGGCTATATGAATTTATTGAGGTTAAAAATAAATCATATGCAGTAGTATGATATCAATGCAAGTCATTTAATAGTGTTTTTATTGAAAAACAGGCTATTTCAAATAAAATAAGTCCCGTCAATTGACTCACGAGCGTAACTTAAAAAAATAAATAAATATTGCAGAATTCGGTTCTGCAGACAGAAACCTCTCTCTGCCGGCACCCTGGAGACAGGGATCACGCAGGCTATCTGGGCCAGTTGAGCCCACTCGGGGTAGATTTCACTGAAATCCCTGATGAGAACTTCACAGGCCGTTGAGAAGTTCAAGCCTCCATAACCGCGGAGCGCTGTCATTATGGAGATGGCATGTCTGTGCGCACCTGTGGCATCAATAAGTGGAGCTGTGGCTGGAGCCCACTCGTCCTCACTACTCATTCGTAAAAAAAAGTATATGTTTTTTCATAAAATGATTTGGAAATTACCCATTTTATTACAACTGAAATTGTGCTTGGGAGGAGTATTTTGACCGGACATTTTGACTGGAGAGATTATAAAATACCGGACTTCAGCATATTTTACCGGACAATGTCCGGCAATTACCGGACAACGGAAATCCTGCTACAGGATACCCTGTCACTACAGGATACCCATCGCTACAGGATACCCATCGCTACATACCCGTCACTACAGGACACCCGTCACTACAGGACACCCGTCACTACCCCGTCACTACAGGATACCCGTCACTACAGGATACCCGTCACTACAGGACACCCGTCACTACAGGACACCCGTCACTACAGGACACCCATCACTACAGGATACCCATCTGCTGCAACGCGCAGGATATTTCAGCGTGTGTCAAACCACTCTTGTTTAAGTCCTTGATCAGACTAGTTTTTAATTCCAGCGCCGCCATGCCACCTGAGCTGCCGCGCACAAAGCCACTTACGTAAACCGGACCGATTAAATTTTAAAAACAATTTTTGTCCTGATGCCCGTTTTCATTCAAGTCTAAAATTGAAATATGAAAAAACAGGCACTTTTTAGTTTTCTGTGTAAGATTAAAAAACAGAAAACAAAATAAAATGTTCCTTTTTTCATTATTAATTTTTGATTGACAATTGAAAATGGAAAGAACGAATGATACATGGATTAATAAGCTTTATTTTATTTGACAATTTTTAAGATGAGATTTACACTAAATATGTTACTGACAAGTGCTGATGTTAAAAGTGATTGAACAACAAATGTTATGACACTTTAGTTCATATGGCAGCAGAACATTTAAATAAAAGTGACCTTTACACTACTTCCAATTCATTATTTGATTTTGCCTACACAATGTGATTAATCATGATTGATCAGGGAAATCATGCGATTAATCGCGATTAAAGTTTTTAATCATTGCCCAGCTCTAGTTTAAAGTTGATCAAGTGAAGCTGTAAACTGACCACAGACATGAGATCTGAGGATGATGAGCAGCAGGATCCTGCAGATCATCTTCTCCCTGTGAGAGGACACAGAGGTGAAGAGACACGAACACATGAGGTCAAAGTTCAGTCATCAAGAAGAACATCTACTATATATAAAGTATACCACAAGTACACTTACTGATATACTGCCATTATACTGATTATATATTTTATAATTTATTTGAGTCTATTTTATTTTATTTTTTGGCACTAATGGCCTTTAGTCACAGTGGAGAGAGGGAGGAAGACCCGCAGCCCACCTGTTGAACCTGTGACCTGCTGCATGAGGACTACAGCCCCTGTATGTGGACCCTAACCGTTGCACCACCAGGGCAGCCATTGAGTCCTTATTTTTAGTTTATGAAACGTATACTTTAAGTTTGTTTGGCATATTAAGCTTTTCTGACTTCTTTTCATTTAGTTGCTTGGTGTAGCTTACATTGATGCATTTCTTTCTAAAGACTCGTCTCACATCTTGCACGGTGGTGTCGGGGATATTTGCCAATAAAGTCAAGTCAAAGGTTTTTTCTGATTCTGTGTATGGTTTTAAGGTACATAAAAATGATGCAACTCAACACAATACTGTAAAGTTTTAAAATCCAGGATTATATTATATTAATATATACGTTAAATCAGCCATTCCCAAACTTCAGAATACCAAGGCCCAATTTGAAATGTGAAAAATCTCCGCGGTCCACCGAAACCTTTAATCACTACTGTGATCAACATTCAGGACTAGAAGCTATGTTCTGACATTAATGTAAGGGGTCAACAAATAAGGTGACACTTGTCATATTAAGTTAAGATAAGGGTAGAATAACACTTAACTGGCTTGTTTTGTTACTTCTTAATGTTTTAAATCATGTTGTTAATATTTTACAGTAATTAATAACATATTTGAAAAAGATTGAGGAGTGGAGGAGGATTCATTTCTCTACAGAAGAAACTGAGAACAGAAACAAGATGAAATAGTTAAAGAAAGAAAGAAATTGTGCAACTAATTCAGGAGTCTTTAACCCAGAGCCCTGATCCAACATGTAGAGGTGGGTGGATCGATCCAAATATCGATAATATCGATACCAACGCTGGTATTGATATTGAACGATACTCATGTAAAAAGATCGATACTCAAGCTTTTTTTCTTTTCTTTTTTTTTCTTTCCAACAGAGAGCATCTGTAGATAAGAGTGGTCATCTTCAGCATCAACTCATATTAACTATCAAAGTACATGTTACTGAAGTCACACGTTACTGGAGCCAACTCAAAAAAATATAGTTAAGACCTTGAAATAATCAGTACATGTCATGTATCCCACTGAAAGGTGTTATCTAAGATAAAATGACATCAGATGATCTTATATTTATCCCACAACGGGTAAATTTATAAAGTTAAAGCAACAGGAAAGTGAACACAGTGCAAAAAAATTACACAAGTATTTAAAGATATAATATAAAAGTTAGACTAGAAAAAAAACATTATGAGCAGAAATTCAACTCCAAGTAATATTTACACAAAAATGTTGAAGACATAAAGTTTGACGAAATTCTATTCTTGGCTTCAACAAAATAATCACAAAAAAAAAAAATCACAAAAGTTTGATAGATAAAGTTTAATATGGAAAAGTATCTGTATCGGTGATACTGGCCCTGTATTTACTTGGTATTGGGTTGATACCGAAATTCCCAGTATAGCCCAGCTCTACCAACATGTTTTAGAGGTTTCCCAGCTTCAACACAGAGGTTTCTGATTAACACACCTGATTCTGATTAATGGTGGTTATCAGGTTGTGATCAAAGTCTGGACAAGTCTGTTGATGGCACAGTCACTGGTATCAGGTTGTGACAGAGCAGGGAAACACCTAAAACCTGCTGGATAGGGGTCCTCCAGGACCAGGACTGGAGACCCCTGACCTAAAACCTGCTGGATAGGGGCTCTCCAGGACCAGGACTGGAGACCCCTGACCTAAAACCTGCTGGATAGGGGCCCTCCAGGACCAGGACTGGAGACCCCTGACCTAAAACCTGCTGGATAGGGGCCCTCCAGGACCAGGACTGGAGACCCCTGATCTAAAACCTGCTGGATAGGGGCCCTCCAGGACCAGGACTGGAGACCCCTGATCTAAAACCTGCTGGATAGGGGCCCTCCAGGACCAGGACTGGAGACCCCTGACCTAAAACCTGCTGGATAGGGGCTCTCCAGGACCAGGACTGGAGACCCCTGACCTAAAACCTGCTGGATAGGGGCCCTCCAGGACCAGGACTGGAGACCCCTGATCTAAAACCTGCTGGATAGGGGCTCTCCAGGACCGGGACTGGAGACCCCTGATCGAGTCAATTTACTGACAGCACATCTGGTAGAAAATACAGAGAATCAGACGAAATTTAAAGAAAAAAAAAAACCCAGGCTCGTACATCTGCGTTACTGTAACTCGCGGAAACTGTGATAAATAATTCAGAAGAGTTTTGAACCACGCGGAGAAACGTTCAGTCTATAAGATGAAGAACACGTTTTATTTGATCTCACTACTCCTAGACAGAAGCAGACAGGGACGAAGGGGACGGAAGACGCACGTGCTGCAGGAACAATTCATCCCTCCATCAGCTCCACTCATTCACCTTTTAGACTCACGGGCACCTGCTGGAACCGATCCCTGCCGTTTTCTGGTCCAGTGCAGGTCTCCACCCTGGACAGATGGACTACAACACGCGCACCTCTCGTACAGATGAATTAGAGCCAACGAGCACCATCAACGGAAATGTAACTCTTTTATGCCACTTTTCTGAAATAAGTACATTAACGCTGTTATTTCAGCTTTATTTGTGACGTTTATTGGAAATAAGCAGCTGGAGCAAAAACACTTGATTCCTCCAAAGCTGCTGTTTTCGGCAGACGAGCCTGTGAGGAGTCTGAGCTTCAGGGAGGAAGTTGAAGTTTTTAGATTAAACTCACCAGGATGTCAGAACAGTCCGTGAACCGAAACAGGCTTGAATCCAAGCCTGCTAAAGGAAGGAAAAATATATTCTAACCCCTTTTTATTTCAGAGACGCTCGCCGTCAGCCAATCAGAGGCTTGGAAACTCAGAAGGCGGGGCTAGCAGAACAGGAAGTCTCTGCTGGTATAGACGTTTGTGTCGAGGAGTCTGTTTATTTATGTATTTTAACACACTTGTATGGGGTGCCGAATGTAAAAACTTGATTACAGTTTTCAAACTGATATATTTTCAATATTTAGCTCATTTTCTTCACATTTAGCTCATTTTACACACATTTGAGACATAAATTATTTAAAATGTTAAATCTAAATGTTAAATGTTAAATGTTAAATTTAAATATTAAATCTAAATCTAAATGTTAATCTAATAAAATGAAAATATAATCAATATAAATATAATCTAAATGTTAAATAAATCTAAATATTAAATCTAAATCTAAATGTTAAATCTAAATCTAAATATTAAATCTAAATCTAAATGTTAAATATTACATCTAAATATTAAATCTAAATCCAAATGTTAAATCTAAATATTAAATCTAAATCTAAATGTTAAATCTATATGTAAATGTTAAATCTATATCTAAATGTTAAATTTTAAATCTAAATATTAAATCTAAATCTAAATGTTAAATCTAAATCTAAATATCAAATCTAAATCTAAATGTTAAATATTAAATCTAAATATTAAATCTAAATCTAAATATTAAATCTAAATCTAAATGTTAAATCTATATCTAAATGTTAAATCTATATCTAAATGTTAAATCTTAAATCTAAATACTAAATCTAAATGTTAAATCTAAATCTTAAATTAAATATTAAATCTAAATCTAAATGTTAAATCTAAATCTAAATGTTAAATGTTAAATCTAAATTAAATCTAAATCTAAATGTTAAATCTATATCTAAATGTTAAATCTATATCTAAATGTTAAATGTGTCGCCGAGTGTAAAGCGGGTTATTTAGAGGATTTACAAATGTCCCATGCCCCGTAAAGTCTCACACAGCGCACAACCACGCCCACACCACTGATTAGGATCAATGGGAAGAGGGCTTGAGGGAGAGTCGGGACTCGAACATGGCTGCCTCCCTGCCTGTGGAAGACATTGAACGGGCGGTGTTGGCGGCTGTGCAGGCTGCACTTCAAGCGGTTGTTCAGCGGTACCGGCCCCATCTTCCACAGGCAGGGAGGCAGCCATGTCTGAGTCCCGACTCTCCCTCAAGCCCTCTTCCCATTGATCCTAATCAGTGGTGTGGGCGTGGTTGTGCGGCTGTGAGACTTTACGGGGCATGGGACATTTGTAAATCCTCTAAATAACCCGCTTTACACTCGGCGACACATTTAACATTTAGACATTTAGATATAGATTTAACATTTAGATTTATAGATTTAACATTTAGATTTAGATTTAATATTTAGATTTAACATTTAACATTTAACATTTAGATTTAGATTTAACATTTAGATTTAGATTTAATATTTAATTTAAGATTTAACATTTAGATTTAATATTTAGATTTAAGATTTAACATAGATTTATTTAGATTTAGATTCCCATTTAGATTTATTTTTTTCTTTAGATTTAGATTTAATATTTAGATTTAGATTTAATATTTTTTTTAGATTTAGATTTAATATTTAGATTTAATTTAGATTTAGATTTAATTTAGATTTAATATTTAACATTTAGATTTAGATTTAATATTTAGATTTATTTTTTTAGATTTAGATTTAGATTTAGATTTAGATTTAACATTTAGATTTAGATTTAATATTTAGATTTAACATTTAACATTTAGATTTATATTTAATATTTAGATTTATATTTAACATTTATATTTAGATTTAACATTTAGATTTAGATTTAATATTTAAATTTAACATTTAACATTTAACATTTAGATTTAAGATTTTAAATAATTTATGTCTCAAATGTGTGTAAAATGAGCTAAATGTGAAGAAAATGAGCTAAATATTGAAAATATATCAGTTTGAAAACTGTAATCAAGTTTTTACATTCGGCACCCCATACACTTGTCCCAGATGATTTATGAAAGTTGTGTCAGAACTGGTGTAAACATGGACGTCAAGATGTTGGTGATATTGAACTAAGTATTTTCTTACTGCAGTGAATGTATGGAGCCCCGTTTGGGTCATAATTCAATGAATAAATGAGTCTATTATTATGAAATACAGGTGTTTATTATTATGAAATATTTCCTATTATTATGAAATTTATGTTTATTATTATTATTAAATATTTCCCATTATTATGATAATGGTTTCGTTTTTCATTAGAATGAGCTTTTACATAATAATGGTTTCGTTTTTCATAAGAATGAGCTTTTACATAATAATGGCTTTGTTTTTCATAAGAATGATTTGTGTATCAATCACAGCAGAGAGGGCGGAGCCATTTATGTGATTGGCTGCCCTTTCATTCAGGCATAAGCAACAGAACAGTGAATATCGATAGTGGGCGAGAGGTGCAATCTATATACTCCAGGCCAGTAGGTGGCAGAATGCACCTCAGTTTATGGTTAAAAGTTGACATCGACTAAGAAATGTCAAGGTTTCCCGTAGCTCATTCCAAGCTGCCATAGCTACAATCGGACTAGGAGCGCACCTTGATGACGCCACGGCCCGCTGCTAACGGGACCTCACGGCCAAAACTAGTCGATGTCAGAGCGTAGAATGGAGAAGTATCAGCCAATGAGTGTGCAGGTCAACCACTGGTCCCGCCCACTGGCAAAATGTTATTATTATGTAAAAGCTTATTCTTATGAAAAAGGAAGCCATTATGTAAAAACTCATTCTTAGATTAAAAAAAAAAAAAGCCATTCTGAAATAAACTATTATGCATTAAACTAAGATTAAATAATAAAAAATATATATTTCATAATAATTACATTTTTTTTCATAATAATGGGAAACATTTCATAATAATGGATATGTATTTTATAATAATAAACGCTTATATTTCATAATAATAGACTCATTTATTCATTGAATTATGACCCAAACGTACGAGGCTCCATATGAATGACGTGTCTGCATTGATGCGACAGATCTTCATGTTCTGCCACGAGACAGGAAGTTGCCTTTAAATCAAGTATAGAGGGACCTCCCACGTGGAGGGACCCTCCCTGCACATGCATTTCCCCATTACCCTCTAAATTTAGATTAAAACGTTTTCTTATTTTTATTGCTTTTATCTAAAAAAACACAGTTCTCACTGACATTAAAGTCTGTTTCAGAAGAGTGTTGTTGATGAGACGACAGCAGCAAGTTTCCAGATGAGTCCGCGTACAGATGACGTCTCCTCCGCCACCCAGTGGCTCAACCAGGGGCGATTCTAGGGTCAGAGCTTTAGGGTTGCTGAGCACCCAATGAGCCCCACCACAACCCACAAGCAGTGCTGCGGGAAGTAGGGGTGCTGGGGGGGCTGCAGCACCTCAAAAATATATATATATAAAAAAAAACCAACAAACAAGCAAAAAAAAAAAAAAACAAAGGAGAAAAAAATGTGGTAGGAAAAAAATCAAAATGTTTAAAATTTACTCTAAATTCTAGTGGTCTGGTTTAATGTTTCTTACAGTATTATTCAGTGGTGGTCGTGGATTTGGTACCTGGGCCAGTGTGGGTTTAACTACTTAATCCACCATGACGTTATAATCATACAAGCCACCAATAAAAAACACACAATATAACCAGAAGAGGGCGCTGCGTAATTTAGAGATTACCCATCACCGTATTACTTGCAGACGTTTTTATTCTCTTGAGGGGGGAGAGGTCTGGTCAGCAGTTGCGGTAAATGTGGGAATAGTCACAGCCAGGGTTGGATGGGGGGATTTATTTCCGATATGTCTGAAACTGCTGGTGGTCGAGGAGGGACAGGAACATTAATTGTTCCTGATCTTTAGATCGGTTCCTTATCTGCCAGATAACGTTTTCCAGAACACTGTTGTGGAGTTTCTTGTTCTGTGCGCTGGCCCTCTCCTTGCGCTCGGAGCAATCGAGATACGCAATCTCGGTTGCAATCTCTGTGCAATAGTGTCAAAAAACTCTTTCACCCCTGACAGACATCCAATGATTCATTCTGCAGTATTTTAAAAACATCAGCTGCGCCGCGTTACTGACATCCGTCATCTCGTCTACTGCGACAAATGGGGTTATATACTTTATAATTGCTACGGCGCACACACACACACTTTAAACAAATATATATATATATATATATATATATATATGTATATATATATATATATATATATATATATATATATATATATATATATATGTACAGTCATGGAAAAAATTATTAGACCACCCTTGCTTTCTTCAGTTTCTTGTACATTTTAATGCCTGGTACAACTAAAGGTACATTTGTTTGGACAAATATAACGATAATCACAAAGATTGCTCATAAGAGTTTTATTTAAGAGCTGATATCTTACCATTTTCCATGGTTTTCTTGATTATAACCTAAATCACTTAAGTTTTTACATCAATAGCTATGGCGTTTTTGTACTGCCAAAAACACTGCTTTTATGCATTCAGTGTTTTCTTTTCTGTCTGTTTTAGTCACATGATGACGTTTAGTGGTACCAGGTATTAAAATGAATGCCAGCTGTGCGTTTATATATATATATATATATATATATGTGTGTGTACATATATACATATATATATATATATATATATATATATATATATACACAGAGATTTTGGAAAAGTGTAACGCTTTCCAAAACTGCAGCCTGGATGAATGCGCCTCTCTCGTCAAAGATGTCGTCACCCGAGCAAAAGAGGCACTTTCAGGCATCACACAAGACAACCTGCACACAAAATACACAAAATACACCAAGAAGGTCCGCAGGGCAGTGATCAAAGACCTGGAGAAGAAATTCGGGAAGAGACATCTGCGGGGATCCGGGATTTTCCTGGTCCGGCTAACGAAGGAAGCCTTCATAAAGTTTGTCATTAATCGGATTAAGGAGCATGCTGCGAGGCTGATGGAGGAGAAGAAAACATGTAGAAACTTCAGCAGGATTGTGGTTGTCGGCACCGCTGTATTACTCACCATCATCGCGTTGGTATTACTATGAAACAGAACCAGAAATAAATGTGTCTGTTAATCCTCCATCAGTCAACACTGATGGACCAGTTTTCTCCGGGTGCTCCGGTTTCTCCCCAAATTTACTACTGTGTCAATAAATTGATTAATTTGATTGTATCTTTTAGAAATCTGTCTTTTCTTATCGTTTATACATGCTCATTGTTTAAATGCTTGAAATATTTGCCTATTTATGAAGTCCTGTTAAAAAGAACAATGTGCTTTATAAGTTTAGCTTTTTGTTTGTTTACTTCCTCCTGTGTTAAATCCAGTTTTGTCAGCCACATTTTTCAGTCCTGTAATAAGAGCATTTCTGTTTTCTCTGGTATCTGGAGATCAGATAAAGATGAGCAGGAACAACATCGTACCTGCCATTGTTTTTTCTGGAAATCCAACCGCTCAGTTCAATTTTCTCTTTCTAACAGAAACAGATTACTCAACATTTTTGGTTTGTCAGATTTTATTTCTGCTTTACGACAAAGTAGAAACATTCATTCGTTGTTTAGTGGTAAAATCTTTACATGTCAATTAGGGATGCACGAGAACTGTTTTTTAAAACCGATACTGATAACCGATAACTTTCAGCTCATAAAGGCCGATACCCGATAACACACACACATATACCTAAGATCATTACATCAATACTATGAACAAAATCAAAAATAGTTTTGGCTTTTTATATGAACAGATATTTATTTTTTCCAATGAAAAACTGTAGGCAAGCCTTTCAAACATTTTCTTAAAGCTATCAAACAAACCTATTTGATATCTCACATTAACTTAAATAAGGTTCATTACTGACTGATATAAAAAATAAAGGCTCCTTGAACTGATGGAAATACAGGAATCAGAATTACTAACTGAAAAAGATTAACATTTAAAGGATTTTGGCTTGTGGTTCCATTTAAATTAATACCTTTAATTAAAGTAAATGAGGTTCAGAAGTTTTTATTTTTTAATCTCATGGAAGCTTTAGATGAGAGGAATGAGGGAGAAGGAGGGGAGACTGCTGCTGGATTGCGCACGTTAGCATTAGCTCCCATTACCTTCCGTTAGCACGATTTCAAAACTCCATGGAAGCGATTGTTATGTTGTAGGTGGCTGATCAGGTTTTACGTATTAAAGCTTGTGCTTCCCTCCTCGTAGAATTCACTCGGAGGATTCGTCACAAATAACCACCAAACTATCTTCTTCTGAAACTTTAACAAAGTTCCACGCCGCCATGTTTGTTGTGATCAGTACAATGCATGCTGCATTCAAGGTGTAACGTAAATTCCGACGTTTCCTCGTTTGCTAGTCGTTATTTCAGCTTTTTCTATTTTTTTTTTTTTATGTGTAACATGAGGGGAAATACTGCGAATATCAAATCAAGTCATTACTACCAAAATTATGACCAAGTTAATGAGTTGTTTTCTGGCATGAGGGGGTATTCTTGATTTTCCTTATTGAGTAATCGTTTTTCTGATTATGCCGACGTTACTTGAACATAACATTTACAACAGTTCAGAACACCGGTCATTCAAGGCTCAGAGGGAGCGAGGCACTGCCGTGTTGACAGAAATATATGTGATCGGGGCTATTCGTCCTGATATCGGACCTATTGGGATGACGTCATAATTTCCTGTTATCGGCCCGATAGTTATCGGCCCCCTAATGTCAATCAAAGTTATGCCAGCCATCCCAGACCACATAAAGCTGAGCAACACTAGAATCGTCCACAAACTTCACAATGATAGTGCAACTCAATCAAAATATAAGTGTAAAAATCCTCAGTAAAATCAGTAAAACAAGTTTAAAAAAAACAAACAAACAAGAGTTATAGTGTGTTGGTAAAATAATAACGTCATCTCCTCATCAGACTGATTCCTAAGCGGTGCAAAGAAGGAGAAGCTCAGTGTTCTGGGCTCTTCTGTTTCTCCTGAGACCTTCATGGATTCGCTGAGTTGCTCTTAACTGCTGAAGGGACACACGGCCCTCATGGCCTCCTGGATCCTGCAGAGCAACAGCACAAAAAACACTTCAGCAGAAGCAAACCTGTGTCCAGGAGACTTCACCAACCTGACAGGAAGCAGCTTCATGTCTTCTAAACACCTTTCTTTCTTTCTTTCTTTCTTACAAATAAACCCAAAAGGTTTTCAGTGTGAAAGGACAAAAATTAAATCTCCTACAGGAGCCCAAACCAGAGATCGACAGAACGTTTTTCATGGAGATATGAACCCCTACACATCTTTAGTTACATCTGTTTACCAGAAAATCTATTATAAATCTGGAGGCTTTGTGCTATAGTCTCTCATACTCTCATGTGTCAGACTTCACAGGGCTTGGTGACAAGCAGATGGTTGATATGAATCACTTCTGAAGACCAGACCGGAGCTGATCCTTCACCACAGCCACATGAAACCCGTTACTGGATCATCATCCACATCCTGACTAATTATTGCATTCCATTAATATAAACAACATACCTAAAACGTCTGAATGAGGTTGAGTGAGAGACAAGAAGGGCCACTGCTATGATTAAAACCCCCCTATGTAACAATACCACGTCTGACCACATGGGTGCAGCAGTTCATCCATCAAGTCCCACACTCAGAAGAACGCAAGGATCCGCCTTTCTGTAGCTACGGACACAGTCCGACATTCTGTGTGCGTTGTACGCAGCTCCTCTCTGGTGTTGTGCACAGTGTGCCATCGGCCGATTAAAATATTCTGCATGGCATATTGAATCTTTGTATTAATCATTTTATATTAAACTCTTTATTTGGTCTTTGTTTTTAGTCTCTTCCAATTAATATGGTGAAAGCACAATGACAGTAAAATAATAAATAAATGAATAATCTGAAACAGGGGCGATTCTAGCGTCAGAGCTTTAGGGGTGCTGAGCCCCCAATGAGCCCCACCACAACCCACAAGTAACGTTAGTGAGAAGAGGACGACACCATTAGGCGGGGTCGTTTTCATTTTCATTCTTAAAATATAAACTTAAATTACAAACTATGGATTAAGTTTTGGACATTATCTAAGCCTGTCAAATGCAAACTAAAATTTTAGAATAACAACATTTCTTACTCCAGGTTTTTGGGGTGCTGAATTACAATTACCTAAAAAAGGGCTAGCCTCACCCATGGGCTGGAGCAGTTTTTTTTTTTAGTGGTTGTTCTGTGTCCTAAACTAGAGTCATATATACAGAGGTATGATCATTTTAATAGTTTGAAGTCTCTGAGTCCACATGGATGCTCAAGTATGGACATGTTTGGGACAAATAAAGCTCGGCAGCGATAAACCACAGCCGGTCCAGCTTCTTACTGGGTTCCTCCCACAGACCAGTCTGTCCAGCCTCCTTATGAGGACGTTCCATCGACTTCTGTTCACTGTGTACAGCAGAACCAAACCTGATCTCAGTTCACACCTCAGATGGAACTCCAACCAGAACCCCACAAATGACCTTCTGCCTGATCAGAACCGGACTTTGGCCCTCACATGTTCTGCCACCTCCTCATGAGGTAACACAGACAGGAACAGACGCACACACTTCAGCTCACGGATCAGCTGGTCCTTGTTTTGGTATTTAGTTTTCAGTCTGACTCAATTCAGTTTTATTTGTATTCCAAAGCAAGTTGCCTCTATAGGTGCTTTACAGAAACCCGGAGCATGACTCAGACACGAGAACACCAGAAGAAGAAAAACCATGACAAACTCTCCCCTGCTGGAACGCTGGAACCGTCTGAAGTCTCTGAATACTTTGTGTTTCTCAGGTGTGAAGAGCCTCTCTTCCTATAAACTTACAGGAAATCACATGACCTCTGTATGTGTGTGAGAGAGAAAGAGACGTGGTTTCCTGTAAAGCAAAGACAAGCAGAAGTGAAAAACTTCAGCCTCCTTGCTGACGGAGCAGCAGTGTGAGTTTCCTGTTTGTGTTTTGGCTCCTTCACAATGAGTTTTTTAAAAGTCAGGAGAAGAAGACGAGTTTATTTCTAGAGACCATTTCAGACACAAACATTACTGAAAACAGTTTTTCAGATTTAAAATCAATTAATGAGCAAAAACTACAAATCAAATCCATAAAAGAACCAGAGAAAAAGATTTAGACAAACAAGGAACAAATCTAAGTTTAATATCATACGCAATGATCGTTGTTACATTTGGAGGAAAAAGGGGGACTGACTGGTATGACAGCATCATGATGTGGTGGTGTTTAGATGCAGGGGGGACTGATGAACTTCACTAAATAGATGGCACGTTGAGGAAAAATGATGTAGAAATATTGAAGCAACAAGACATCAGCCAAGAAGTTGAAGCTTGGACACAAATAGGTCTTCAGATGGACAATGACCCTCAACGTACCACCAAAGTAGTTTCAGAGGCTTCAGGGTAACAAAGTCAGTCGTCTGGAGTGGTCTTCTCCAGTTATAGGTCCAGGTCATCTCAGCTCTGTAGAACATCTGTGGGCAGACCTGAAAGATTTGTAGGAGACCTACAAACCTGACTCAGTTCCACCAGTTCTCTCAGGAGGAACGGACCCAAATTCAGCAAACGTTTGACCCAAGTCATACAGTTTAAAGGCAGTGAGACCAGATACTGAGGAGATGGATGAAGACTTCTGACATTGGAGAAAGAAATAAAACATTCTCTCTCTCGTTATTCTGACATATAGCAAATAGAAACAATTTTGGTAATCCTAACTGACCTAAAACAGGAAATGTTGAGTCTGATTTAATGTCAGACAGTAAGAAAAAAGGCATGTCTCTTTATACAGTACATATAAACATCTACTCTCAAGTGTACATCCTCTAATCATCAATATATGGTCACACTGATGAGAATATTCTGCATTCTGATCTGATGAAATGTTGAGTAAATATTCAACAGAATGTGACCAAAATCATATCATTTATACCAGAAGGTGGCGCTATACACTTAGAGAACTTCAAGAGGGTTCTGTAGTTGAACGCCTCAAAGTTGTTACGTAAACCAGCAGACAGCCTGTAGAGGTAGGGTCCAGGCTCATGAACTGACAGAGACGATGGATTTAAATGTTCCTGCATTGGGAAAAGTGAAGACATGAGCAAAAGCAAAAAAGTTCTCTTTTGATTTTCCACATTTTCAATGAAAAGGTATTAGCAGAATCTCATGTACCTTTTTCACAGTGTTAAGATCTTGAAAGTGGGCAAGCATGTCCACTTCAGGTTACCTTTGATTTGCTAAAGGTGGACACTGTCCACTAGCAGTACCTTTGAATGGTGATCATTTAAGGTACTGCTACTGTACGACTAACACTGACACTTTGTGAGTACTTGACTCAATTAAGTCTTGTGAAGCGCTGAGGCTTTCTTTCATTTTATACCAAAAATGATTTGAAGATTCGGGGGAATGAGGATGTAATATCTTCATATTGACTGGGTGACTTATAAGTAGAGGCTTCACGTCAGACTTCCAATTAAACAGTCTTTATTGTAAACTCCATAATAGTAGCAACATCGACCTGTCCCTCGGATTAACTAACATCCACCACTAGGAGCTACTGAACACCTATACGTAACACTCCACACTCATCACCTCTAGTCCCTGTGCGCAGACCTGTATACTAGTGATGTTACGAGAGTGCCGAGGCTCCGAAGCTTGTATCGAGAAATGGAGGGGGCGTGTCTGCGAAGCGCGTATCGAGGCTTGCTTCATTTAGGGGAGGAGCCAAAAGCGATGACGTTCGAAGCTTCGCTGCCCGGCTGTACCACGTGACTGCTTCAGGAAGTGGTTCAGATCTTGTCGCGGGGTTTGACAGCTTTATAAACGCCACAGGCTCCATTCAAAATGTGGGTTTTTGTAGGCGAGTTTCGGTCAGTTCAGAGTGTGGATAGAGTTTGGATAGCTTTTGATACTAGAATTTGGATAGCATTTATATAGTTTGTGGTAGTTCAGTATATAGTTTGTACATGATGGCACAAACATTTTTCTGCACCCCAACATCCTCTGTGCCATGTGAAAGGGTGTTCTCCAAGACTGGAGAGATTGTGTCTAAAAAAAGGAATCGGTTAAAAGCAAAAACTGTGGAAAAATTGCTATTTCTGAATAAATATACATAAAATCACCCCTTTAATGGTCATCATTGTCCAAGTTGCACAAAGATATTCAGTGCACCCCCTCCGTAGTTCCACAAACACTTTCACTGTTCTCTGCCCATATAAGCTCAGGTGTCCTGGTAGTGCAGTGGTCAGGGCAGGTGGTCCATGTACAGAGACTACAGTCCTTGTGTGGCTGATCACGAGTTTGACTCCCGGCTCGTTGACCCTTTTGACGCGTGTCTGCCCAGTTCTTATGATACTACTTTGGGAAACATTAAACAGAGATTACATTCAAACAATATTTTATTATGCACTTGATCATTTATGTAGACCAATTATTTGGTCATACACATTTTGTTATTCACAGTCATTCGCAAGAGCCATAACTGATACATAAATTCAATGCATCACATCTTAAGATTCAGCTGGCTGTGATTATAAACCTGACCAGCAGGTGGTGTCATGTGCATATGAAGCAGCAAGAAATGTACCATTTCTCAAACCAATTGGCTGATGTGTTATGATGCTTCACGAGGCTTCATCTCACCATCACTACAGAGGAGGAACAGTGACATCTGGTGGCAGACTGGAATTACAACAGCTGCTTCATAATTTGACCAGGCACCACCACAAAACATTAAATCCCAGTTTTGTGCAGTAAAATTCATTCAGCGATGCCTGCTCATAAATGGATTTTGAGATTCAGAGAGGAAAGTGATTGTTGCAATAGTTGTCATGATTTAAGCCTCTTTACAGGAGAAATAGATGATGATATTTACATCAATGCAGAAGATGCTCACTGCCAAATTAGGAGAAATACCTCTTTTGGTTTACCTACATGGTGCTGTCATTCAGGGCTGTAAGCTAGGCTAATAAACATGTACTGCTGTCGTCAACTTTGGACTTGAACCAAGTATTGCACCACCCTTCCCGTCCATGGCAGCATTTTGGTAAGAGCAAAGGATGAGGAAAGTGAAGAAAGAGAGACGATGGAGGCAGCAGGACAGAGCCTGTCATGGTGCAGATGCCCCCCCACCTACCTACCTACACCATGACAGAGCCTGTCATGGTGCAGATGCCCCCCCACCTACCTACCTACCTACCCACCCTCTGGTACAGCAGGTTCAAATAAAATGTAAAGTTGTGAAGTTGTAGTATTACTGAAGAAGTAAGGAGTGGACTTATACAGTATATATATTCATCTGCAGAGGAATAGGGTTAGGGGTTAGGGTTAGGGTTAGGGTTAGGGTTAGAGGTTAGGGTTAGGGTTAGGGGTTAGGGTTAGGGTTAGGGGTTAGGGTTAGGGTTAGGGTTAGGGTTATGGTTAGGGGTTAGGGTTAAGGGTTAGGGTTAGGGGTTAGGGTTAGGGTTAGGGTTACCTAGTAATTGTCAAATATTTTTTATTTCAGATATGGGAAAAGCAGTTAAGAGCACATGCTTCAGGACCGTTAAGGTAAAGGTGGTGAGGAGGTGTCTTTCTGGCTGTCCAAAGGTTTCTTACCTTACTCAAGGCCCCTGGACAGATGGGCCCCTCAGACCTTTCCACATCTCAACAGACTGAACAGGATGATGTTGCACTGAGCTCTAATTTATTTTCTGAGACTGCATATAATAAGGCAAAGGAAAGAGAACTAAATGCCTGGGATACGGTCAAGGATGGCATGCTTAAGGTGTCATTTGAATGTTCAGCACCAGTCACCAGCCAGTGTGTTGTCTACCTGAGACACGGTGACTACAGGTGCTTGGAGTAAAGCACCACTGCTGTCCTTCGTCTGAGGAAGACTCACAAAAATTCATTACACCTTCCTGATAAGTGGAATGTGAGTACAATAGCATGCACTCATGCATAGAGACATAATAAGCCCACAGACTCATTCAATCTTTTTTTTTAAAATGATTAGAAGATTTCAAAGTGGAAATGCCAATAAACATTTTTTTTTTCATTAAAAAATTTTGAAATGTTTTAGCACCATACTGTATGAGCTAATTGGTGTCTTCTTTAGTTTGCTGTTTCCTACCTGTGGGTTTTTTCTTACAGTTACCTGAAGGCCATGAAACCCATGTGCTTTACACAAAGGACATGGAGGTCACTGTCAACACAGGTGTGTCACTGTTGAAAATTTGAGTCTGTTCCTGTTTGCTGATTCCAGTTATAACAAACAATAGCAAGGTGATACACCAGAACCCTGCTCTCCTGTGAGGTATGGACTCTGGCCATCAACAGCAGACTAGGCCCAGACAGCGTTTCCCATCCATCTGCTGGAGCGGTTTGTTTGTGTTGAGGGTTTTTGCAACATACTGGAGGAACAACGTCACGCTTGCAGAGGTCAGTCAGTTTCTGGAGGTCAGTTTTAAGTCCTGCCTGTGAGGCGAACACATCGGATACTTTAGTGGAAGTCTGACTTGAGTCCATATTACCGATTAACAAATACATATGATTACACATGTCTTCCTTGATTCTGCTGCATCATTAATTACCACTACTAAATCTAGGATTACACAGTTGCATAGAAAATGGTAACATTGATGATGACGACGATGATGATTGTTACCTCCACCAAGGAGGTTATGTTTTTGCTGGCTTTATCTGTTTGCCTAAATTATTTAGGTTTCTGTCTACAGGCTAAAAAAACTGAAGATCACCTCTCAACAGGAGATGAACAAATAAAAAGAGCTTTTATCTGAGAAGCTCTCAGACTGAGAATTAAAAGGCCAAGTACATGTTGTAGACAAGTTCAGAAAATAAATACAACTTTTGAAGGAAATGAATTTGTCTTTTCTCACAAGTTTATTTATTGGTCCAACATTTATGAAAGGAGTTTGGTCAGTCAGTAACATTCTCAGCCTCGATGATTAAATACTAGGGCTGGGCCAAAAAAATCGATTTTTATATTAATCGCGATTTTTTTCTGGGGATTTTTAAAAATCGATTCTCATACAAGAATCGATTTTTATTTATTTAGTGGTGGGGTAAAGAGTTCGGGTGGCTCCGTGGAAATACTCCGCTCGCTGTCTCTTTTGTCATCTACACTTCCGGAAATAGAAGCGCGTGTGTCACCATAGTTACCAGAATGCCGGCAAATTCACGCGACAAAATGGCGGAGTGCAGCGAGCGGAGTACTTTCACAGAGTCTGAACTCTTTCCCACACCGCCCCACTTCAAATCAAACGTATGGACTTTATTTGGTTTTTATAAAAGCACGCGGCAGGAGAGCTCGATATGAGGAAAGCCATATGTAAGCGTTGTTGCAGTCAAATCTCTTACTGTGGTAACACCACGAACATGACGGCGCACATCCTTCGCTACCACCCAGAGAGGTCTGAGCTCTCTGACAGGCTGGGTCCACGTTTACTCGAGAGTTAAAGATACTGGCGGTGGCAGCTAATGTCAGGACTCGGGCAGTTAAATGATTATTCATTAACGCGGCGTGTTTGTCATGAAACAATCGTGTTGCCGTAGCGTGTTGTTACCGGTTTGTTTACCGGCAGCTGTAAAGCATAACGGATCACCAACATGACAACGCTGCATGAGAACATATTCACGACGCGTCCTGACCGGTGTAGGCTATTAGTGTTAGCAGTTGCTATCAACAGCATCTGTATCCGCAAAGAAAATAACGACGTGGATTTATTGTCGTTTCCATCACGTAGCCTATGGAGCAACTGAACCGGTAGAGGAAGACAACTTTAGGTAAGAAAATCACGTTTTATTTAACGCTAGACAACTTTTAAAATTAGCAACTATAGGCTGTATTGTCTCGGTTCTATTCGGGTAACTCGGTTCAGTTCGTGGTCGGAAACTAAAGACTCGGGTCGGGTTGGTTCCAGGTCCAAATATTGCGGGTCCATTCAGGTTTGGACTCCCGAACTTATGATAATAGCTCGGGTCGGGTCGGTTTCGGGTCGAATTTTCACGGCTCCATTCGGGGTCGGGTCCATGAAAGTGGACCCGTGAAGACCTCTAAACCAGAGGTCTTCAACCCTGGTCCTCGAGGCACCTATCCAGCAGGTTTTAGAGGTTTCCCAGCTTCAACACATCTGATTTTAATTAATGGTCATTATCAGGTTGTCCTCAAAGTCTGCACAAGTCTGTTGATGACACAGCCACTTGTATCACGGTGTGAAGAAGAAGGGGGGAAACATCTAAAACCTGCTGGATAGGGTGCCTCGAGGACCAGGGTTGAAGACCTCTGCTCTAAACTACAGAAATTGCACATTTTTTTAAAATATTAAAACTTATTTAATCTTTATATTTGTATTATTATTTCATATTTGAAATAATAATATAATAATAAATATATATTATTATAATATTATATATAATAATCAATAATTAGATATAATAAATATAATATTTAATATTATTATTATTTATTATTATATGATTTTTATATTTCAATAATTGAAATAAAAAAATCGCAATACTTGGTAAAATCGAAATGCAATACTTGTTTAATCAGAATCGCAATATAAATCGAATCGGGACCCAAAAATCGTAGGAGAATCAAATCGGCACAAAAGTGTATCGGCACAGCCCTATTAAATACATAGTTCGAGACGTTCTGCTGGATTTCCAGACAGAAAAATAAGCATCCAAAAGTGTCAAAGTCACTGACTAAAACTGGACAAAATGAAGTGAGAAACACTAAATTTTAATTGGTGTTTTAAATGAAAACAGACAAAATCTTGACTGAATCAAACCACTATAGAAAAACTAAAATATGACTTTTAACAAGTTAACAGTGTCTGTAGGTGACCCAGAATAAATCTTGTTGAAAATTAAAGACCAGAGTGAAATTACATTTAGACAGAAAACATCAGTGAGTCCAGCAGGAGGCGCTGTCATCCCACCAACTGGAACAAGAGTCCACAGAGACTGAAGGAAAGAGCTGTCAGCCTCCAGACACTGAATATTGATAAACTGCAAATAAATGCTGATATATAACTACAGATAAAACTTCTTTTTTTAATTCAAACTCAAACATTTAAGAAATGGTGGTAAAAAGAACATTGAACAANACTGAGCTCTAATTTCATTTTCTGAGACTGCGTAAATAAGGCAAAGGAAAGAGACTAATCCCTGGGATCGGTCAATGGCATGCTTAAGGTGTCCATTTGAATGTTCAGCACCAGTCCCAGCCAGTTGTTGTCTACCTGGACCGTGCTACAGGTGACTACAGGTGACTACAGGTGCTTGGAGTAAAGCACCACTGCTGTCCTTCGTCTGAGGAAGACTCACAAAAATTCATTACACTTTCCTGATAAGTGGAATGTGAGTACAATAGCATGCACTCATGCATAGAGACATAATAAGCCCACAGACTCATTCAATCTTTTTTTTTAAATGATTAGAAGATTTCAAAGTGGAAATGCCAATAAACATTTTTTTTTTTTCATTAAAAAATTTTGAAATGTTTAGCACCATACTGATATGAGCTAATTGGTGTCTTCTTTAGTTTGCTGTTTCCTACCTGTGGGTTTTTCTACAGTTACCTGAAGGCCATGAAACCCATGTGCTTTACACAAGGACATGGAGGTCACTGTCAACACAGGTTGTGTCACTGTTGAAAAATTTGAGTCTGTTCCTGTTTGCTGATCCAGTTATAACAAACAATAGCAAGGTGATACACCAGAACCCTGCTCTCCTGTGAGGTATGGACTCTGGCCATCAACAGCAGACTAGGCCCAGACAAGCGTTTCCCCATCTGCTGGAGCGGTTTGTTTGTGTTGAGGGTTTTTGCAACATACTGGAGGAACAACGTCACTTGCAGAGGTCAGTCAGTTTCTGGAGGTCAGTTTTAAGTCCTGCCTGTGAGGCGAACACATCGGATACTTTAGTGGAAGTCTGACTTGAGTCCATATTACCGTGAAAATTAACAAATACATATGATTACACATGTCTTCCTTGATTCTGCTGCATCATTAATTATCACTACTAAATCTAGGATTCACATTTGCATAGAAAATGGTAACATGATGACGACGATGATGATTGTTACCTCCACCAAGGAGGTTATGTTTTTGCTGGCTTTATCTGTTTGCCTAAATTATTTAGGTTTCTGTCTACAGGCTAAAAAACCTGAAGATCACCTCTCAACAGGAGATGAACAAATAAAAAGAGCTTTTATCTGAGAAGCTCTCAGACTGAGAATTAAAAAGGCCAAGTACATGTTGTAGACAAGTTCAGAAAATAAATACAACTTTTGAAGGAAATGAATTTGTCTTTTCTCACAAGTTTATTTATTGGTCCAACATTTATGAAAGGAGTTTGGTCAGTCAGTAACATTCTCAGCCTCGATGATTAAATACATAGTTTTTATATTAATCAGAGATGTTCCTGTTGGATTTCCAGACAGAAAAATAAGCATCTACAAAGTGTCAAAGTCACTGACTAAAACTGGACAAATTAAGTGAGAAACACTAATTTTTAATTGGTGTTTTTAAATGAAAACAGACAAAAATCTTGACTGAATCAAACCACTATCAGAAAAACTAAAATATGACTTTTAACAAGTTAACAGTGTCTGTAGGTGACCCAGAATAAATCTTGTTGAAAATTAAAGACCAGAGTGAAATGACATTTAGACTGAAAACATCAGTGAGTCCAGCAGGAGGCGCTGTCATCCCACCAACTGGAACAAGAGTCCACAGAGACTGAAGGAAAGAGCTGTCAGCCTCCAGACACTGAATATTGATCCACTGCAAATAAATGCTGATATATAACTACAGATAAAACTTCTTTTTTTAATTCAAACTCAACATTTAAGAAATGGTGGTAAAAAGAAGATTGAACAATCATCATGTGTACATTTCAAACAGAGTAATATTCAAGATTAGAATAAATATTTATCTTGTCAATTTATGGTTAATTATACTGGATGATAGCTGCATCTGAACTAAACCTCCATCATTCCTGACTGAAGCTGGGTTTATATTTCAGAACTCAGTCTTCTTTCTTTTCTCCTCCTTGTGGAAGACTTCTCCATCAGGCTGCTCTCTCCACTTCAGGGTGACTCCACTCACTCCGTTCTCCTTCAGTCTGTCTTGGAGCTGAGACACACACACAGATGATATTTTCAATCACAAATCTAAATCTACAGAGCTGTGAAGTACAGATTTGGAATAGAACCACTTAATTTCCATTCTTGCCTGTTTCAGGAGCTCTGCTTTCACATCAGGGTCATTCAGATCCACAGAGTCCTCCACCTTCAGCCTCATCTTCACCACCTGCTTTGTTTCTGGAGCGAAATGGGAAGAGTAAAGCTTTTCTACTGAAAACAAATGTAAACAAATATTTATTCTACACCTGTTTAATTTCCCTGTTAAACTGTAATACGCTGCAGTTTTCTTTCAAAAATACTCACTGGGATAGCTGTAGCAGATAAATGGTACTTTTGTTTCACAGGACCAGAACTTCCATTTCCCTGATCTCTGTACAGATGTAACACCACAGATGACTCTATTTGAGTTTAGTGGACTTTCTACAGCATCCCAGTTCTTGAAGAGGAAGCTGCTCCCATCAGACCAGTAAAAATCTGGATCTCTAAACAGACCGATCCATGTATCAGCATCTTGACGTAAGTCCACAACCTTCTGGTCTTCAGTGTCGTTCCTCACAGTAGCCAGGTCAATAAAGTTCTTCCTGCAGTAACTCTGAGCTCCAGACCAGGTCATCTTCTGATCCACAAGAACAAATTCAGGATTCTGCTGGGATCCTGCAGTTTCAGTGGTAGAAGAGAAGTAGGAGCTTTGTTGAGTTCATAATAATATTCTCTACACACTGAAATGTATCTGTCTTCATATTCCTACCTTTGTAACAGACAGCTTTCCTCTTTGATTTGCAGGGAACATCCCACCATAATAAATACCATCCAGTCATGACACAGAACTGTTCACCTGAGTTTATGCTTGGCTGAGAATAAGAAGTTGCCCAGTTCCTGAACTCAGCCCCGCTACCATTGAACCCATCAGACCACCTCCAGTTGATTTTATTGTACAGACCAATCCAGACCTCAGAGTTGTGACCAGCAGATGAAACTGTGTTGATGAGTTGGTTCAGTTCTTCAGAGTTTTCAACAGTAGCCAAGTCTGTGTATGTCTGTCTGCAGTAGGTCTGAGCTTCAGTCCAAGTCAAAGACTGATCAACAAAGTGGTAGTGACGGAGGAGGCAGCTGGAGAGGATGACACACTCTGAGAGAGAAAAAAATCAATAATGTTCCTTCAATATTACAATCTCACATAATAATCAGTGTCAGACATGAACAAGGGAATCACTGACCTGAGAGAAACCAGACACCCAACCAGATCCTCTCCATCATGAAGCTGCTCTGTGGACTGGAGGAGGAGATTCTGTCTTTAATATGAAAACTCAAGGAAAGTTCCACTTGTTCTTTACATCTTTGAGGAAGAGCTTAGGTTTGTCTGTTTATGCAAAAAGTGTTACAGTGGCTGACTATGTAAACCTAAATGTAAAACTTGTCCTCACAGACTTCTGAACAAATAGTCACAATTCAAAATGACCAGTGTAGTGACCAGCAACAGCTCATTTATTTGAACAGATGTCATTTCTATTCATTTTTTTATTAAATTAAACTTTGAGATTTAAAAAGAGCCTGCATGACGTCAAAGGTGATCTGACAGGGTCTTGTTTCAAACACATCATTCATTCTCCTTCATGGATGAACACAGTGACACTGCTGCATGTATTTATATCCTGTGATTGAATCAAAGTCTGCTTGCACTTATTGTTAGTATTTGGCATCAAGCTGGATTTTGTAGTAGTTTATTGAGGTCATTTCTACCTTCTGAGTTGAACTGTGATCGTACCTCTGTGGCTGTTTTCATCATCTTTAGGAAGGATCTGTGATTTATTGGAATGTGCAGAAAAATATTTCTGGTTCTAATAACTTACACTTTCAGACTGAACCACAAAGCCAGATAAGCAGATTATCGAGATCTGAGGTGTCTAAAATCATGATTTCCAGTATCACAAAGAAAAAGCTTTAATCCAGCCTGATCTCCATGGTAACCAATGCTGAAGTCCAAGTTTTAGCTTAAATCTTCAGTGAAATCCTTTGCAGAATCTTTTCACTTCAAATCATGCAGCAACAGTATTAAAATATCACGAGGCAGAAGTACGGACCACTGATGTCACATTTTAACCAGAGTCAATACATTTGATGAATTTTGTAAAACCTTGGATTGTAGAATGACAGAAACGACAGAAGTTCAATAATTCCACTGTTATCTTCAAAGTCAGCCATTACAGTGACTTTGTCACGGTTCATAAATGACTTATTGGTGATCAGTGCTGCTTCATTATCTGAAGTTCCACAATCCTCAAAGCAAAGGCTGAGGAGACGGAGTGGCAACTTTCTACCACTCAAACTTAGAAATCAGCCCCAAACCTCATTTAGGATAAATTTCATTGTTGTAGGTGTTTACCAAAGGATGCTGTAACCAAATCTATAAACCCAAGCCAACCCAAGTAGACAGATGCTCTGGATTTAAAAGAAAATTTCACTGCACTGCTACGAGGACTACAAGAGATACGACACAAATACACACACTGACTAAACAAAAGAGCAGCATCCTGTCACAGGAAGAATATTTGTTTTGCAAATAGATTCTGAGGCTCAGGAGATGAAAAAAGGTCAAGGAACAAGCTTGTACAACATCACATCACACGTAATTAATCCATCCATCCATCCACTTAATCCTCTGCAGGGTCACAGGGATCTGCTGGAGTCTATCCCAGCTCTCCTCAGGTGAAAGGCTGGGGTCCACCTGGACAGGTCTCCAGTCCATCGCAGGGCCACATGCAGACAAACAGCCATGCACACTCACAATCACTCCTACGGGCAATTTAGAACCACCAGTTAACTTAACATGCATGTGTTTGGACTGATGGAGGAAGCTGGAGAACCTGGAGGAAACCCAGACCAGCACCAGGAGAACATGGAAACTCCACACAGAATGACCCCGGTTAAGATATGAACCAGGAACCTTCTTGCTGTGAGGCAACAGTGCTACATGTAATTCAATTCAACTTTTAATTTTTACAGCATCTGTTCCATTACAAATTGTCTTAAGGAGCTCTTCAGAGACCCAGAGCATGACCCCTGAGCAAAAATTACAGCCGGGGATAATGGGGTATTGTGAGGCTCGTCCTTTTCACCTTGGCCACGGAAGAGCGTGACTCCTCTGTGTTGTGGTAAGCATGTGTTTTGTACAAAAAAACATTTTTGGGATGTAAAAGTAAATTTTTTGGTTTTGGATAAACTCATATCCCATATATTGTTGAACTATCGCCTTTTAAAATGATGCGGTGCTGTGAGCCAAAGATTGGTCTGAATTCTGCAGAAAAGTTGTTTTAATAAAAAAGTGGTGGAGGGTTAAAGTGAGACGATTGCCATGGGGAAAAGTAAGACACTGCTTCACTTTTCCCCTGGAGGCAAAGTAAGACAAAAAATAAGCTTTGTTTTTCATGTCTTAAACAGCATGAAAAATCCATCATGCCAAGGTTTACAACAGGAAGACAACCTGGGCCGAACCTCCATTGAACAGATGGAAAGTGCAGCCACAGAGGTCATGGAGAAAAAGAGGCCCTTAAGATGTGTTTCAAAGGAGCGAAATATTGACAAGTCAAGCCTCCTAAGATTTATAAGAAAAAAGCAGCAGGGGGACCTTCTCACTGTGGCCTGGGGCTCAGTAGCCCAGGCAAAGAGAATTTTCACAGATGAGATGGAGGAGGAACTCGCCAAACGCCTGAAAGAACTTGCTGAACAGTCCTATGGTCTGTCTCCAGCTAAGTGTCCCACACTGGCCCATTGAGTATGCAGACAAGAACCATGTCCCCATGCAGACAAGAACCATGTCCCCATGCAACAGAACCATGTCCCCAGACCAAGAACCATGTCCCCATGCAGACAAGAACCATGTCCTCATGCAGACAAGAACCATGTCCCCATGCAGACAAGAACCATGTCCCCATGCAGACAAGAACCATGTCCCCATGCAGACAAGAACCATGTCCCATGCAGACAAGAACCATGTCCCCATGCAGACAAGAACCATGTCCCATGCAGACAAAACCATGTCCCCATGCAGACAAGAACCATGTCCCCATGCAGACAAGAACCATGTCCCCATGCAGACAAGAACCATGTCCCCATGCAGACAAGAACCATGTCCTCATGCAGACAAGAACCATGTCCCCATGCAGACAAGAACCATGTCCCCATGCAGACAAGAACCATGTCCCATGCAGACAAGAACCATGTCCTCATGCAGACAAGAACCATGTCCCCATGCAGACAAGAACCATGTCCTCATGCAGAAGAACCATGTCCCCATGCAGACAAGAACCATGTCCCCATGCAGACAAGAACCATGTCCCCATGCAGACAAGAACCATGTCCCCATGCAGACAAGAACCATGTCCCCATGCAGACAAGAACCATGTCCCCATGCAGACAAGAACCATGTCCCCATGCAGACAAGAACCATGTCCCCATGCCTCCCAACTGGAAGGAGACACAGTCTGCAGGTCCAGAGTGGTTCCGCAGTTTTCTAGCACGTCGCCGGCTTTCTGTCCAAACTCCAGAAGCCACATCCCTCTGAAGGGCCACTGCCTTCAATAGAACAACTGTTGGGGAGGTCTATGATAATCTGGCAGTAGGTCATGGACAGGTGGGTGAATTAATTCTTCCTATGCATGTGTTTTATTCTGGTTTTATTCTCTAAAATTAAGTAGTTTAGATTCCCTTTCTCCTTTATCTTTAACGGTGCCATGGAGATCATGGAGACCAGAAAGTCAATTTCTGGTAAAAAAAAAAAAACAAAAACAATTCTTAAGTTTTCTTTCATTGTAAATCCAGTAGATTTTGATTTTAATTCAGCTGGTCACTTTAACCCTGAAGATGAGGTTTTCTTGTGTTAATTTATCAACATCACCCCAAAAAGAAAAGTTGGAATAATATAATGATTACAAAATAAGTCAATGTCAGATTGAACTATAGTATTTTATAGATAGGTCTTTCCAATGCACATTTAAAAATCTTTAAACGTTCAATTTTTAAAAATAAAGGAGTGAATTATTTACATTGAACCATGATCAGTGAGAGTTAAAGAGTAACAATTCACTAAATGTTGATTGAGATAGTTAGTGATGAAGTTAATAATGAGATATAAACAGTATTTATTGGGAGTGTTTAGTTTTTAGACACTTTTGGATGATCAAACATAATTGCTGTTCCTGGGAAACGAACATAACAGGAGGGTTAATATGAAAACTCAAGGAAAGTTCCACTTGTTCTTTGCATCTTTGAGGAAGAGCTTAGGTTTGTCTGTTTATGCAAAGAGTGTTACAGTGGCTGACTATGTAAACCTAAATGTGACACTTGTCCACAGACTTATGACTAAATAGTCACAACTTAGAATGACCAGTGTAGTGACCAGCAACAGCTCATTTAATTAAACATTTTTATTTATTTTTTTATTAGATGAAACTTTAAACTTTAAAGATTTTAAGATAATGCATGACGTCAAAGGTGATCTGACAGGGTCTTGTTTGAAACACATCATTCATTCTCCTTCATGGATGAACACAGTGACACTGCTGCATGTATTTATATCCTGTGATTGAATCAAAGTCTGCTTGCACTTATTGTTAGTATTTGGCATCAAACTGGATTTTGTAGTAGTTTATTAAGGCCATTTCTACCTTCTGAGTTGAACTGTGATCGTACCTCTGTGGCTGTTTTCATCATCTTTAGGAAGGACCTGTGATTTATTGGAATGTGCAGAAAAATATTTCTAATAACAGTTCTAGTTCTAATAACTTACACTTTCAGACTGAACCACAAAACCAGGGTCTTTGCATGCTGATGGGTCCACGGGTCATTTCTGGTGCACTATGGCTGGCGTGACACGCTACCCGGTTTTCCTTTTAACTGGTGACTTAGCAGGCGGTGTTGGATGGTTCTCTTGGCTGAGCGCTTTGTTAGACGGGAGTTGATCCTCACAGCAGGTGCTCGGAACCGAGGTGGGCTTGTCGTGGAATTGGAGGAGAGAAGCGCTGGACTCGCTGTTTTATGCTGCGGGGCCCGATCCGCCTCTGCTGTGTTATCAGGGTCCTTAGCCAGTAAAAGGGCATGAAGTCACTTTTACACCTTGTTGTAAAACAATTAGGTACGAAGGTTGCTGGGAGGTTGAGTCATTTCTGTTGTTTCTTTGTCTCAGAAAACCATGTGCTCTTTGTGTAACCTATGGCGTGTGGCTTAACATCTTTAAGCACAAATATATTTTACCAGACCCATTTCCACAACTGGAGGAGGTCTGAGTGTCCCAAGAGGACACCAAACCACCCAGGAGATATGGGGCCACATCGTACACCTTCCGCTTGCCGCTACCCGCTACCTGCTAGCTGCAAATCGCGGATTTAGGAACCTCCGCTAACCACTAGGCAATCTTCCGCTTCCCTAAAGCCGCTATCCGCTTTGCCGACTCCCTTACTCACATTGTAGGTGTGGCAATGGGTGTGTCATTTGCGCTTTCCGCAAACTCGGTATCTTGCGATCGTGGGTTTAGGATAGCTATCCTAAAGATACTGAGTTTGCGGAAAGCACAACCCGCATGTCGGCACATAAAAGAGCGCGTCCAAATGGCATAATTGTGCATCCACCTGACGTGCACAAATGGCTCTGCCTCTCGATTACACATCACCGTATTACTGTCATACGTTTTTATTCTCTTGAGAGCAGAGGATATCTGTACAGCTGTGGCATGATCTCATTCAGATGTTTGCTGTGGCGGAAACGAGGAGATCACAGAACTCTGTTGTGGAGTTTCTTGTACTGTGCTCGTATCCCTCTGACCCTCTCCTTGCGCTCGGAGCACCTGAGGTGTTCTCACTGGTAGAAGGTAGATGTCATCGTACTTGTTCCTCTGCCTCAATGCTCATCCAATAATCCGTTCTGCAGTATTTTAAAAAGCACATCATTATATTGATTATTGATTATATTGGCGCAGCTGTGCGCACAGCCGCTCCCGACGCCCACTGCTGAGAATATGTTCTCGCAGCTCTGCCTGAGCGTGTTTACTGGGAGCGCACCAACTATCTGGGACTTTCAGGTAGCCGATAGGAATTGTCTGTGTAAGAATATTTTTACCTCCGCCAAGGAGGTAATGTTTTTTGCCGGCGTTTGTCTGTCTGTGTACAAGATAACTCAAAATGTTACGGATGGATTTTGATGACATTTTCAGGAGTTGTCAGAAATGTGAAAAGGAAGAACTGATTTCATTTTGTGATTCGGAAGAAATCCTGGATTCTGGATCACTTTCAAATTTTCGACAAAATTGCGGTCAATGGGGCCGGAAATTTTGTTTTTTCAATATCTCTGTTAATTATTGCCAAAATCTCATGAAATTTCACTCAGGGATTGACAATGGGAACCTCTATCAAATTTCAAAGGCGGATTTTATCGCAATCTGTAAATCTCTATATGGGAGAACTGTTGTGCTTGGCGGAGGTCTGCGCTCTCTGAGTGCTTTTCTAGTTAAGAAATGCTTTCCTGGAAGTTCACTGGCTCTTTTTTTTCTGAGCAGTTTGTTGAAACTTCTTGGAGTATTAAAAAAATTATTAAATAATTTGCTACAGATTAGTTAGAGCTAGTTATGTATATATCAGCGCAGAGTAGGAGGAAAGAAGAAGAGCAGAGTCCCAGACGAGCTGCCCATGAGAGCTGCTCCGGTCAGGATAAAAAGACGCTCCATAGCAGTTAGCGGGTAGCGGCTTTAGGAAGCGGAAGATTGCTAATAGATTAGATTAGATTTTTGAACTCACTGGCAAAATTGATTCGAACTTGGAGAAGTTGCAGGTGGGGCTCAGGGAGGACTGACCTTGATTCTGACATTTTGGATTGACTCCCACCGAGATGAAACCAGCAAAGACTCTAAAGCAGACAAAATCTCAAGTCAGCCTGACCTAAACAATCTACTGTTCGATATTTAGCTCCCCCGAAGCGAAACTGGAAGGCTGCTTCTATCTAAACTCTCCTGGAAATGTTATGCCTTTCTGACGCTCTTTAGTGGGTGCGGCTTATATTCAGGTGCGCTTTATAGTCCAGAAAATACAGTACTTGGAAATAAATCTGATAGTGTACATCCATGAAGGAGAATGAATGATACGTATGAAAAAAGACTCATCATAGAGATCATGACAGTGTTTTGGTGATTTTATAGATTTTGTTTCTACTTCACCTGCTTAAGTGAACAAGTTAATGCTCACTACCCACATTATAAGTCAGTGTGTCTGTTTAAGATGTTTGTGTACATGGCGTCAGACAATTTTACATTTAGATTTACATGAAGTCAGACTCTGCAACGCTGTTTGCATGAACAGACAAAGCAATGACCTTAAAGACATAAAGAAGGACAGTCTCCTACAGTCTGCAGAACATCATCATGGAGAGGATCTTGTTCATATGTTAAATGAATGGCAGTGATTATTATAATATTGAAGGAATGTTACATTATTGCAATACAAAATCTAAGATTGATATGTTAAAACAAGATTATTTTGAACTCAATATAATCTCCAACATTTCTTAAACCCTTTTAAGTACAGGAACAAATCAGAATACTAACTATATGCTTGTGAGTCATGCAATGAACTGGTCCAGTACTCAGAGTTACTGTCGGCACAAATTAATAGACCCGACTACTGTGATGGACGACACAGAGAACCAGAGGTTCCAGATCTAGGAACCTAGTGGATATGTTACATGGATCGGTCTGAAGTAGAGGTTCATGTTTTCACTGGTCTGATGGGAGCAGCTTCCTCTTCAACAACGACATCATTGATGTATTGCTGTTTCCTGTTTCCGCTGTCACTGGTCACTGGTCTGGAGCTCAGAGTTACTGCAGGGAGAACTTCATAGATCTGGTTACTGTAAGGAACGACACTGAAGACCAGAAGGTCCTGGACTTACGTCAAGGAGCTCATACATGGATCGGTCTGTTTAGAGATCCAGATTTTTACTGGTCTGATGGGAGCAGCTTCCTCTTCAAGAACTGGGATGATGTAGAAAGTCCACTAAACTCACATAGTCATCTGTAGTGTTACATCTGTACAGAGATCAGGGAAATGGAAGTCTCTGTCCTGTGAAACAAAATTACCATTTATCTGCTCCAGCTATCCCAGTGAGGGATTTTGGAAGAAAACTGCAGTGTATAACAGTAAAAGGGAAATTAAGCAGGTGTAGAATAAATATTCGTTTACATTTGTTTTCAGTAGAAAAGCTTTACTCTTCCCATTTCTTCCCAGAAACAAAGCAGGTGGTGAAGATGAGGCTGAAGGTGGAGGACTGAACAACCCTGATGTGAAAGCAGAGCTCCTGAAACAGGTAAGAATGGAAATTAAATGGTTCAATTAATTGACAAATTCATGTTCTTGTTCCAGTTGGTGGGATGACAGCACCTCCTGCTGGACTCTCTGATGTTTTCTCTCTCTAATATAATTTCACTGTTTCCAGTGAGACGTCCAAAGCCCACAACGGAAATAAAAGTCTCTCTCTCTCTATTGCCTTTGTTTATTTTTATACTTGTTTTCTCTGAATTTTCTCAGTTGGTTCAGTTTTTAACACTGTTACAGAACCAAGAACTGATAAAAATGTGGTCAGAAACTCAACACCGACTTCTTTAAAGATTCATCCAGTCACCACCGCACGCACCAGTCTAACATGAAGAGAGGTCAGTGTTGGGAAATAACTGAAAATGACTGAAATCCATAAACATCTATTTACTTCTAAGATGTATAAACGAATTTAGAATATTTTATGTTGACTGAAAAACATTTGGACCAAGTTTTTTGTTTCATGAGGGTCTCCAAGTAGAATTTAAATAATATCTCAGTGTATCAAAAAACAAAAAAGTCTACAAATTTTCATTTTTATTGACATAGTTGTTGATGTTTCCTACACTTTGAGTTTTTTTCTGCATCAAATTGAATTTTTTTAGATATGTATAAATGAAGCTGCTCTGAATTTAAAAATAGAAATTAACTCCATAACTAAGTATTATTTATTGATTTAGCTCTTTACACAGACAAATATTACCAATTACTTTACAATAAAATAACAGTTTCACAGATAACAATCATCAGATGTTCCTCAATAAAATAAAATAGATACAAAAATATTAGAATAGTAAAATAAAGGTTAAAGCTTATATAAAAAAAACAACCCTCACTTATAAGAAAGTCTTCAGTTGTTCATTAAAGGAATCAACATCATCAATACATATAAAACTGCAGGAATCACATTCCACAAACACACACTGCAACTGCAAGGATTTTTAAAGCAGATCCATGGAGATCCGTGAGAAGTCCGGTACTAAACCATTGTTCATATAAACAATGTTGCCTTACTAACGTTCAGACCTCAGTATATTTAAATTAAAAACAAAAACAAAACATTCTTCCACTTCCGATTCTAACTAGTCAATAATTTTCTTTTCTTTTTTTCTTTTATTCTTTTCAGATAACTACACAGTATGCTTTCAGCAACAATAACTCAGAAACAATTAAATCAAACATTTTTCTCTTCTTTTCTTCATATTTGATGTCCATCGCCCTTTCTCTCCCTTTTCTTTTTTTTTTTCAAACTTCATAATCACCAACCTTGTGTGACTGGGCCTTTACTCACCTGACCTGAACGGATCACGGTCACTGTCTCCTGTGGGGGCGTGGGGGGGGTTTGTTTTATTCCTGTATCACAAGCAGGGGCGATCCTAGGGTCAGAGCTTTAGCCCCACCTTTTTTCACAGAAAACCCTAAAAACGTTTATTGAAAAATAATTTTGGATAATCATTATGACATTTATGAGAGAAGAGCATAATCTTTTGGGAAAAAAACTGACTGGAAAACATGCAAATCTTTGAAAATTTCAATGAAATTTGAAATGCTAACTGAGCTAACGCGCTAACTGGTAAACGGTCAACGAAGAGGAGAAGTAACGTTAGTGAGAAGAGGACGATACCATTAGGCGGGATCGTTTTCATTTGCATTCTCAAAATATAAACTTAAACCACAAACTATGGATTAAGTTTTGGACATCATCTAAGCCTGTCAAATGCGAACTAAAATTTTAGAATAACATTTCTTACTCCAGGTTTTTGGGGTGCTGAAGCACCCCTAAAAAAAGGGCTAGCCTCGCCCATGGTCACAAGCATCTTCAGTGATCCTGAACTCAGGATCAACCTGGCTGGAGCTTCAGCTTCCTCTGACAGGTGTGAGTGGTTTGGTGTGTAAAGCAGATGGCGCTTGTCCCTCCCGTCTCTACAATGTAAGACCTTGGAGTAGGGCCACTGTTCACCATTTCTGACATGCTGACCAGCAGTCCGACCACCTCACTGTTGCTGCCCACATCTGTTTATATAGTCATAACAATGAACGAGACAGAATACAAGTAGTGACAACTTCCATTTTAATAGATGCTGTACAAATAAACTAGAATTGAACTGAATGGACTTTCTCTCCAAGGTGGTTCTTATCCTCCTGCCCATCAGCAGTTCTGCTGGACCTACTCCTAGTAGAGGTGGGTGTGGATCTGTAGGTCATCAGGATAAGGACTGGGTTCTCCTGTCTGGATACAGATTTTGCTGTCTGAACTGCCCTCTCTGCCTGTCTACTACTCTGCAGGTCGTTTGGACTAGACGTGATATGGACAAAGTCATATTCCTCACTGAACTCCTTCTCTGCTGAAGCCAAAATGTGCAAATATGACTTTTTAGCTTAGCTGAAATCTGTCTGCGAGGAGTTGTAGGCAGATTCATTATCTGAAGATATCTAGAATAATAATAATCAGATACCACAAAATAGTTCTGCTTTTTAAACCTGCAAAAGTCTATAGCAGTGGTGCGCAAACTGTGGTAAGCGAGCGGGGGAACGTCAGGACTTTCCACATTTTCTTTTTTTTTTTTAATTAAATCGGAAACATACAATGCATAATAAATACGTTTCAAACAAAATTCAGGTACCAATAAATAACTACAATAAGGAATAAACATCTCTCCTGTGAATTTAAAGCTAATTGAGAAGGCATATATGGCTATATTTTAAAACTGGTCATCATGGTGGAACTCAGAGAGCTGAACAGTTTCTCAGCTGGTACCAGTATAAAAAGTTTGAGAACCACTGGTCTATAGCAACTTTCTGTCATAGCGTAGATAGGAGCTCACTGGGCATTAAAGGTTCCTTCATCTGTGTGTTCTTTTTTCTCAACCAAACCAAACTTTTTTTACTGTCAGTAAGATCTGTTACCTGCAAATGTTTTGTCTTTCATCTATTTCACTACTGTTTGAAATATACACAATTACTGTTCTTCAGTTTAATTTTAGCAGCATTTCTTAAACACCCTTCTGTAAAGTTAAGCAGCCGTTAAGTCTGAATATTTTTTATTGTGTCAATATTCAGTGTCTGGAGGCTGACAGCTCTTTCCTTCAGTCTCTGTGGACTCTTGTTCCAGTTGGTGGGATGACGGCGCCTCCTGCTGGACTCACTGATGTTTTCTGTCTCACTGTCATTTCACTCTGGTCTTTAATCTTCAAGATTTTTACTGAAGACTTATTCTTTCACCTACAGAAACTGTTAAATTGTTAAAAGTAATATCTTAGTTTTTCTCTGGGTTTGATTTAGTCAAGATTTTGTCAGTGAACTCAGTTGTAAATTAAATTAAACACAAATTGGTGTTTTTCCACTTAATTTCGGTCCAGTTTTAGTCAGTGACTTTGACACTTTAAGATGCTTATTTTTCTGACTGGAAATCCAGCAGAACGTCTCAAACTATGTCATTGAGGCTGAGATGTTACTGACTGACCAAACCCCTTTCATAACTGTTGGACCAATAAATAAATTTGTTAGAAAATGACAACACATTAATTTCCTTCAAAGGTTGTATTCATTTTTATGGAAGCCCATTTCCGCCAGTAAAAGAAAAAAATAAGATGAAAACCTAGCCTTGATAAAAAAAAAAATCCCCATGGTAAGTCATAATTATGAGATAAAAAGTCGAAATTATGAGATAAAAAGTCGAAATTATGAGATAAAAAAGTCATAATTATGAGATAAAAAGTCGAAAATTATGAGATAAAAAAAGAGATAAAACCGAAATTATGAGATAAAAAAAGTCATAATTATGAGATAAAAAGTCGAAATTATGAGATAAAAAGTCATAATGAGATAAAAAAAAGTCGATAATTATGAGATAAAAAAGTCGAAATTATGAGATAAAAAGTCAAAATTATGAGATAAAAAGTCGAAAAAAAGTCGAATGAGATTAAAAAGTCGAAATTATGAGATAAAAAGTCATAATTATGAGATAAAAAGTCGAAATTATGAGATAAAAAGTCGAAATTATGAGATAAAAAGTCGATAATTATTAGATAAAAAGTCGAAATTATGAGATAAAAAGTCATAATTATGATAAAAAGATTAGATAAAAGTCATAATTATGAGATAAAAAGTCATAATTATGAGATACTTTCACACAACAGTCAAAGTAGCAGCTCTTTGGCGTGAGTTCTACTACTCAATTTGACACGGAAATGGATTGTGAGTACATTGAGGACTACTTTAAACGTGGCTTTACAACGGATGAAATACTTCATTTGCTTGTTGATTCACATGGGATTGTACTAAGCAAACGCACTCTTGAAAGGATTTTAAGCAAGAAGCAGCTCTGGCGTAGAAAGAATAAAACCGATGTGGCTGAGGTGGCAACCTTCATAAAACAGCAACTGGAAACATCTGGTCAGTGTCATGGTTACAGATGGATGCACCAGAAATGTTGGTTACATGGAATTGTGACTGACAGAGAAACAGTTCGAATATTGCTACAGTTATTGGATGGTGAAGGTGTTGATTTGAGGTCAAGAAACAGACTGCGAAGACGTGTTTACCACAGCTGTGGTCCAAACTATGTTTGGCACATCGATGGCTACGACAAGCTTAAGCCATTTGGAATTGCTATCAGTGGATGTATTGATGGGTTTTCCAGAAAGATGATATGGCTTGAAGCTTACAAAACAAACAGTGACCCAAAGATCATTGCTGGCTACTTTATGGATGCTGTGATCAATGCTGGTGGGTGCCCTACCAGACTCAGACTGGATTTAGGAACAGAAAATGGCCATATGGCTGAAATGCAGCGGTTTTTGCATTTTTCTGAGAACCAAGCTGAAAGAGACAGTGTAACCTTTGGTCCAAGCACTGGAAACCAGCGGATCGAACGATGGTGGCTGATCTTGCGAAGTGAATGTGTCCAGTTTTGGATAGATCTGTTTGACAAACTGAGAGAAGATGGCTACTTCTCAGACAACTTCTTGGACAAATCCTTGATCCAGTTTTGTTTTCTTCAAACAATACAGGTAATTGACACATTATGATAAAGGATTGCACAATAATATTTTTAAGAGCCACAAATGACCATGTGTAAAAAAAAAAAGAAAAAGTAATTGCCTTTTGGGTTCATCCACCATATTTTGATGGCCGTGAAAATATTATTATAACATTAGTTGCACTGCAGCACATTACATTTTGCAGGTATTAATATTACTGTGCCAACCCACCATAATACAGCCAGAAGACAAATCTCACAAATGAAACAAACCATGGGTCAGGACTACTTGACTAAGGCAGTGATCACCAGTGCCCAATATTTTTGTACACTCTATCTGACAGAATATTATTTGCCTTCTAGGAAGAACTTAATGAGGTTGTATTGACTTGGAACAACCACAGAGTCCGTCAAGTCCACAACTCACGATCACCTCATGGACGTCCCTCCATATTGCATGCAGTCCCTCAACTGTATGGAGGCAGAGACTGTTTGCACCATGTGGACCTGGAGAAGGTTCAAGTCTGCCTTGAAGAGTGTGTGTTCAAGGACTTCCCATGTGATGAAGATGTGTTCCATATCTGTGTGGACCTTATGACAGAGTATAATCTGAAATTAACAACTGATGTGTTTGTAACAGTTAACCTGTATATCGAACTCAGACAGTTGATAAACAATGAACTAGATCTAGATCATTAACTTTCCTGTGTATATGTCACTGTGTAGCTGTCCACAAGATCAATCTCCACAAAGCCCAAAACTGCTTGCTCCAGAAGTACAGGTGCAAATTTTACAGGAAGGTACTTCTCTTTTTGCCAGCCAAATGTGATTATTTGGCCTACACTTTCTCATTCTTGTTTACCAAAATCATTTCAGAAATGTTTTTTTCTTTTCTTTCCTGTTTCATTCCAGGACAAATCGAAACTTACATACTGAACACAATCATCAAAGTTGTAATACATGTTTTAACATGTGATGAATGCAAATACAATTGTAGCTATTTTAGACACATCAAAGATGTACCAAATATTTTCAGTTCTTTCAAATCAGATATATAGTATTTACACACAAAGTACTTTGTTGTCCTTACATTGACTATTTGTAAGAGCTGAATAAAAATGCAAAATCCACACATGTATCAATTGAATTATTTATTCAAATATTTAAACAATCCCAGCATATAAAACTGCATATGATTTCATTTTAACTGCAATTTCATCTAACTTGCTACAACAGGGAGCCTTTAATAGTAACCCATCTATAGGTTTATGGAATGGTTGACAATGCCAAGCTGTCTTTTGGTAAATAACAAGAACAGCACCTGAATAGAGTAAGTAAAATAGTGCTTGCAATGTGAAATTAAAAAAGAATACTTAAATTTTATCAAGATTGGACTATTATGTGACATGTACTTGTTCTGTTATAAACAAAAAAAACCTTACATTTTAAATGAAGGTATTATGGGACTGAAATGCTGAAATAACTCTGAAGTTAGCTTCAGTAAGAAAATATTGCTGTTGATAATGAATGTACTTATTTGATTAGGTAATATTTTCAAACTAGTAAAACAAATTTGTAACAACAACAGTTATTGTGAACATAACAGGTAATGAACTACCCTGTTCCCAATGTACAAATATAAAAAAATAAAAGTCAGCAGTTTTAGTATATTTGCAACAGCAAAATGCAAAATTTTCTTTTGGTACCCTTTGGTGCAGCTCACTAATGTCCACACATGTTATAGAGTGAGCCTGATGTAAAGTGCTGTTTTCTCAAAAAGAAGAGTGGGGCTGGTTGTTCTCTGTGTGTGTGTGTGTGTGTGTGTGTGTGTGTGTGTGTGTGTGTGTGTGTTATGGAGGTTAGATGAATAGCAAATACTTTCAAGTTTCAACAAACACAATCTGTAAATGTATCAAATTGAACATAGACAGTTAGGTTCCTTCATTTTTCTCTGATGTCTCAAATTACCCTAGGCATTACCACGTGATTCATTTAATAACCAGAACAGTATATGTCTGAAATAACTCATTTAGACTCAGGATATTGGTGATGTCTAGTTATATAAACCATAAGTCGTAAAAATACTTCCTTAACTCAGGTGTTCACAGTAAGTTCTCTGCATTAAAACATACCACTTAAAAGAACATGTTCCTAAACTGAAAACAATGTTCAACAAAACAAAAGTAGCAAAAAGCAGTAGAAAATGTGGACAGCATGTTAACACTCAGTAAATTTAAACAAGGTAGATGTAGTACTTCCTTCATAAGCCAAAAATCTGGAAAACCTACAAAGCCTCAACATAAACCTCTGATGGCAGTCCAGTTCCTGTTGGCTGAAATCTTGGTATCTTAGACAATGTCCATTACCCACACGTTGCTTTCTAAGACTTTGTTCATTTCATGACGGAAATCTGGGTAGTTGTCATAACTAACTGGCAACTCCAAGTAACAGCCACATGTATGAGCAACAGGTCTTCTCTGAAATCCCTGAACCTGTGTGAAGCTGACAGTGATGCTCTTTCCTGTGAACAAGTCTGATCCAGTGCAAAATCTGAGGAAAAGGGAGAGGTGCTGAGTGTCTGACTCTCTAAGGTATGCACTTAAATACTTGACAATTTGTTTCTCCTGTGCATTCTGGGTACTGGGGTAAGTAATTGATCTTATGATCTTTCGTGATGTTGGTTGTAGCTCTTCATAGACTGCTGCAATCCCTCTCAGCTCTGATCTAACAGGTGTGAGCATGTTGCTCCACTGTTTAATCACAAAGGCGGGCTCTTGAATCAGTTTTTGGTGAGCAAGCTCCCTCAAGATTTGCTCAATGTTATCTGCTGTTGGAAGCCTCCGGCAGTTGTGAATATCCATGATTTCCAACAATTCTTCTTGGTCAACACTTTCAAAATCTGAACGACAAGATTCAAAGATCACTCGCTCAGACTCTGACACATACTTGAAAAAGCTGTCCACAAGATCACTCTCCACAAAGCCCAAAACAGCTTGTTCCAGAAGTGCAGGTGCAAGTTTTACAGGAAGGTACTTCTCTTTTTGCCATCCAAATGTGATTATTCGGCCTACACTTTCCCATTCTTGTTTACCAAAATCATGACGTAGGTATGGCACTTTGAAGCCATTTCCCATAGTGCACTGCTCATAAAAGTCATTCCAAAATTCTGACAGTACATCCCTCAAAACACCTCCATCATCCACAGCCTTTTCAAGCTTTCCATCAGGAAGAATAACTCGAAAGTAAATGTCATCCTCCATGATATTTTCCTCAGAAAACACTTCAATAAGTTCTCTAAGAATCTGTCCACGATGAAGAGCAATAATTTTCTTCATGCTTTCACTCTGATTGGCTTGTTCCTGCAACATATCCATGGAAGGAGGCAAGGGTGATTCAAAAGACGGTTCCTCAGAGAGAGGCAAGGTATCATCAAGACTGGAGTATTCCATCCCAGAGATGCTTTCTGTGTGGAAAGTTACAATGCCACTTTCCTCTAAAGCATCCACATGAAGTAATGTTTCATGTTCTGGCAAACTAGATGCACCAGTTGGGTCGACTGTGGTGTAAAGAAGGGAAACACTCTCACTGCTTGCATTTGCAAATACTGTGCTGCTTCCAACATAAATGACATCTGAAGTATTTATCGCTACAGCATCTGTTGCAGAAGTGTCTAGAGAGTGGCGATAGATATCTGGTCTCTCAAGTGTCTTTTCACCTTCTTGTGCAGTTGCATCACTATTCTCCTCCTCCAGATTTATATCACTGGTAATGTCTCTCTTCTTGGTTGTTAAATAGAAACGTAAGAGAGGTAACTTTGTCTTTTCATACAGTTCCCTGACTGTGATACTATCCTCTAATGAATGCTGCTGAAAGTCAGTTAAATCAATGTCAAAATCAGTAAGGCTCCCCTCTGCATTTTTTCCACCTGGAAAAAACAACTGTATAGCCCTTTCAATCAAGTTCTGTTTTTTACTGTCCTTCGGGACACTCTCTTTTCTGGTTCCCCCACCCTTTTTGGTGCGTACCTGCACAAATTCTCCTTCTCTGAAATGCATCCATCCCAGCTCAATTTTTCTCTGATTCTTCTGAGCATTCTTTGGAGGGGTTTGATGCTCTCTCTCAGTCACATGGTCACCTTTGTTTCTCGAGAGCTTTCCTCTAAGTCGATCAAAGATCTTTGACTTGCGACTGCTGGGTTCTTTTTCCTTCCGTCTGCAGTATCCAAAAACAGCCAGTCGATCACCATAGGATGGGAGATACTCTCTTAACTGGTCATCTGTCATGAGGTGTATGACACTGGAATCAATCTAAAATGAAGAAATATTTCATCAATTCTTAGGTCTAGTGCATTTAAATTATAACAATGAACAATCGGCATATACAGCACCAGATATTATTTACAAATCTGTTCCAAACTTTGGGTTTGTCAAAATTAAGCATTTTCTACATTAACTACCTTCTCCTGTTCCATTCGCTGTATGTCTTCCTCAGGCACATGCCGTGACCTTAAGTAGTCACTTAGCTCATCCATCTTGTGACAGTTAAAAAAAAGCCTCTGCACCTCTGTTGAATAAAAATCAAAGCTTAAATGTGTAAATAAAATCTATACAGTTGATTTTTACAAAAATCTTTTTTGTTTGTAGTTTTGGCATTCAAGCATCTTCACAGTCAATTTCATGTTTAAGTAAGACAAAAACATTTTACTATGCTCTAAATTCTTCAACTAAGGAGAAAGGGAGCATTGCTTAATTTTACTATATTTTATTTTTCTTTCAATATTTAAAATAAGTCCCTTGGTTTTTTTGATTTTATAAAGCTGCCCTTTGATATTATCACAAATCCAACACTTTAAAGTGGGTAAAGGGGCATAATCACTCCATTTGATTTTATTGTGAGGCAGCTTATGACAACACTGGGTGATCGAGTACCTGTAGTGACTGTAGTTTATAATAACATGTTTGGCTGGATGTTGAATCAATTATCAATAAAATACAGAAGCCTAGAGCAATTACAATGCATGTGTTTAAAATACCATTTTTTGTAAAAATGAAAACCAATAGTTAAATATTCATGTACATGATGCTCTGGATTTATTTCAGAACTATGCAGCAAAAAGAGATTTGCACAAAAAGGTTATTATTTGACCCAGCTTGTATTAATATTTTATGATACATATACTGACTCAAGCATGACACA